>VWZY01005617.1:0-15265 GCA_013399075.1 Chloroceryle aenea | reverse complement strand
TGTATCATTACCCGTGTAGGTGCCACCTGCTATGGGGGCCATGTACCACAGATTATAGAGTGTGTAATGTGCACTGTGCCATAAGGAAAAAGACCTGGCAAAGGATGGCAAAAAGGGTGGTGGGCTGTGTACCTACTCCTTCATCATTAGGGACAGGAAATTTTAGAAGGAGAAGAGTAGTAAGCTTTCCTGAGAAGTTTCTGGTACTTCAAGAACTGGCTGACATTTTGATGGTAAATGCATAGAAATGGTCTTCTGCTCAATCTGCTACAGTTTCTCAGGGTGCAGTCTGACAGCAGTTGAAGCCAACTGAAGTGGGTGTGTCTGTGTGTGAAGTGCTCTGTCAGCTGTTCAGTGCACAGAAGAAGCTTTAGAAAAAAATCACCTGAATCTACTCTGCCACATGAGCACTCGCATTGTGCAAGGGATAGGATGGAACTGGGATGGAATAGGATGGAAATGTCATGTGGGAGAGGGGGTCGGCAGAACCCTCACTCTGACCTGGTCACACTCACCGCGAAACTGCTTTCAAACACCGCTGCACACAAACAAGTCCAAATCCAGAGAAAGCGAGGCTCCCCAACACAGTAACAGAGCAGACCAGTGGGAAAAGGCTATGCACCGTTTAATTCAAATAGATGTAGTTCAGTTTTCAAGTAAAGAATGTTTTTGGATGTTGCCCAGAATTAGCTGAACTTCAAAAGCTGACAAACACAACTGACAAATTATTCTATGCCTAACCCATTTGACTCTTAAAAACATCTGGTCTTTTCTGTCTGTCTTACAGCCAGATAACCTTGCCCAGAATGTAGTGTCATGTCTACATGGGAAAACAGAAACCAGGTAGGAAACCCAGAACTGGTTTTCCATAGTCGGCTGATGGAAGCAAAACAGAAGATCATATAAACAAGCAAAGTAAAAAACCAAACTAGACCAAACCAAACAATCAAACAAATAGAAACTAAACAAAAACCTAAACAAAAACAAACAAACAAAAATATTTACTCCAGTGAAAACTCATGCAAAAACTAAACTGCTTGCAAGCTTATTCCAGCAGTCAAAAAGACACATGCCAGGTGAACTGTTCAGCCACCCATTAACATGAAAACAGACCCCAAGGCATTCACACTGTCCCATTGCCTCTCCAAAGCCAAGTCTCCTTTGGACCCTTTACTTCTACAGAAAACAGCCCTCAGACAGAAATACACAGATAAATTAGTTTGCAGGATTGGAGGATTTATTATGTGCATGTGCATGTGCATGTGCATGCATGTGCACTTTGTGTGAAGGGGACAAGAGCACAAGAGGGTGATTACATGGCTGATAATCACTCATCTTCCCAGGGTTGCTTGTATAGGATGGGTGAGCTGTCAGCACTTCCTCAGCCCTTTGACACGTAGTCCCTCAGCTCATGTCCCAAACAAACCAAACACACATGTAAAATGATGCATGAGTCTTTTAAAGCTCTACCTGTACATTTGTATTCTGTAAAATTGCTTATGGGAACAAAGAGAAAATACCAAGTTACTCAAAAAGATCACAGTTCTGCACAAAGGCTCACTGTATTGTAAGCAATGGTGCAAAATGTGTTGTAGGAAAACTTTTAACTAGTAAGCAGTTCTGCTACAGGATCCACTGGGGAAGGAAATGTTCCTCCAGCCCATGTTCTTCTACAAAATCAATCATATAACATGGTTCATGCTTCACATCAACTAAAAATTCCCACTGCCATGTGTTGTCACATTGTAAAGAAAAAATAAGTAAACAAAAGCTAAGCCAGCATATTTAAGCAAGCACTGATACACTTTAGCTACTCTGCTCCTGGAACTCTTTCACCTCACATACAGAGTCTGGCAGGAAGGAGCTGCAGGTTGCATATTTTATTTTTGTGCCAAATGGATCTACAAGCTTCAACATTGTCTCGGACAAATGTCTCCATGTGGTAATGTGGTAAGGATAGCAACTNATTCTGTGATTCTGTGAAGCTTTGCAGAATAACATGGTGACAAGCTTTGTCACAGGTAAAGAGAGGCTGGGAAAGGCAGAGGAGTGAATAGAGGATGGATAGAGTTAGGGTGTGAAATCTGTTGATGATCTGGCCCTGGGTTTTCTCTGAATTCTCTCCCCACAAGAGGAAGCTGTTGTGCTGATGGCTATGACTGCAACAGCTAGGGGACACCTCTGTCAACACTAACAGTACAAAAATCCTGGAGAAGACAGCGAAACACCTGTCCTGGAAATCCAGGATAGCTCTTCAGAAGCTCTTCCACCACCAAGGATCCCAACTAATGCAATGTATCCCAATGATAGCTAAGGAGACACTGAGCAAACTGCAGATCAGATTTCCTCACACAGGCGTTCGTACTGCCCTGCAGCACAACTGACTAGCAGTTGGTTGAGCAATAAGAGGAATACAGGTGACACTCCACTGCAAAACCACAAAAGGAAAGTGGAGAAGGGAAAAGGGAACAGGTCTTCCTTACAGTTTCTTTAGCGGAGCATGCTAAGCAGATAAGGGATTCTTGAAAGCTTCCTGATAGTGTTTTTTTTTCCTCCTAGGCTTTAACACATACTTAGTTTACTCAGCTTTCTCTTTGGTCAATGCGAGTAAAACTGATGGATATAAATCTCCCCCAGGAATATGCAAATGAAAATATGGTTTCAAAGATGCCCTCAGTGTAGCCACCCATGCTCTGACTGGCAGTTGCTCAAAAAACATAATTTCTTGAATACAAAATGGTAAGTAACTCCATATTTCTTAGCTCACGTCCCACCACAGTTTCATTTCAGCACAGTAAAACCTCATTAATTCGCACTTTGCTTATCCACACACCTTATAATTCACACATAAAAATAGCAGTCAGCAAAGATTTAACAACAATGTGCTTTATTGAGGTCTCATGTTGCTGAGATTTCATTATTCCTACAAAATACGCTACCGTTCATTCACTAGTGCAGTAAGATTTCAACATCATCATAAATATCTCAAACTAGAGATAGGTTCACACTTACAGATTTTGACTCCAAAGTCCACGTCCAGGAAATGCCAAAGTTTGAAGCTGGGTGAAAAATAGTTGTGAATAAAGGCAAAAAGAAATTAGATTATGATCACATCTTGTGGTGCTTTCTGCATTTCCTTGCCTTTTTAAAGCACCTTTACGTAGGTTAGACAGTAGGAAATGGATTCTTAATTGCATCTAGAGAAGCTCTTATCACAGAGTACAAAGGAGGCTTTAATACACATTTGTGCTCCTTCAGCTCTGGAAAAATCTTCAGGAATTTTGGACAAAGGGTCTTCAATGGTCCCAATGCAGTTTAAGATATGGCAGTTGCTAGCCCATCACAAGCAGGCTTCACCCCTGCTCACCCAGCAGTTATTGATCATCAGAAAGCAAATGAGAGACTTGAGCTTCCAGAGGAGGTCTATGACTAGCAAATACATGGTGAGCAGAAGCAATGTATGGCTGCTGCACCATAGACCCACTGCATCAGGGCAAGCCACAGATGTCAAGATACTTAAAGCCTAATTTGTGCAATAGGCACAGAAAGCGGAGTTCTTGGAGACTGAGTGAAGTTTAGGCTTACAATGAGGTTCAAAGTGTTGAGAGATACTGTAGGAACAAACAGAATGAATCATGTGCTGGTCATCATGTTTGATATTTGGGGACTCCAAAGAGAGGTTAGGATACAGGTTTCCCTCTCTTCTACGTAAAGAAAGCTTTCCCAGTACTATCTAACTCACCACCTTGGGTATTAGTACTGCCAGTTGTTCCTTAAAACTTCCTTTGGGAAGACTACCTTCTTGAAGTCTAAGACTTTAGGTCTTCAGGGATAAGCCTGCCTTCTCACTCTGTCTCTGGGAACAAATACACATGGGAGTCACCTGAGAGCTGCCACTCCAAAATAAGCAACAGCATGGCCTCAACCTGCTCTGCCTACAACACTCTTCACCCTGATCTTCCTCCTTCTGCTGAAGCCAAGAAGAACCAATGCCCCATTTTTATTCTCTTCGCCTCCCAAACCTCCACCCCACTCATTATAATATTCTCAGGTTATGTACTGTGTCTGTTTCTTTGTCTGTTTAAAGTCTGTTGAGCAATAATGTTTGGTAAAATATTAAGCAAATGAATGCCTAAAGGTCGAGAGGTATCCTTTTACAGTGCACTAATAATTACATCATCCAAGTGGTGTTTTTCTTTCACTGTTCTGTAACAAAACTAGACTTACAGTTTTGTCCCAACTCTCATGTTCATTCCTATGTCCTGCTTATTTCCAGAAGAGACATAGCCATTTTCATGCTACTTACATTGGAAATGATGTAAGCCTTTGCTATTGCTATACACTGCTTGTCTGTGATTTCAAGAACACAAAGCATATGTACCTTTAGATATCATTAAGTATGTATCAGTAAGGGTATGTATCTTTTCATGGAGAACAGAGTGACTAATTTTTTTCCATTTTATTTTTTTTTCCACTTGGTTTTCATACCAGAAATTTTCTTTAGCAGAAAAACTGTTAAACTGCTCTCAGGAATAACATTTTTGTTCTGCAACTGTAACTCCACATATCCTTCTGGCCACTTTTCCCCCAACCCTGTGCAAGATTGCAACAGTTATCTGATTCCTCATGTAAATTTCAAGTACACAGTTTAAGTAACATAGTTGCCATATCTACACAAGAGCTTTTTAGTATCTGAGCTCTTTTGGATGCTTGTAAAACTTCTTTCTTCAACATCCGAAGCTTAAATTTATGAAAGCATAGAAGCAACTGTCAGACTAGGATTTATATCACTGAATGCAATGATGCAAAGTAACAGCCAGTACTCTGTATTTTGCAAGAGGATGCAAGAAAACCTCCGGCAAACAGAGAACACTCCGTTCCCACAATGTTTACAACCTTAATACCATATAAATTGCTTTATCTTGTGAATTATCTCCAGCCTGTGTTCTTTTCATGCTAGTTCTATTGAAGCTCAGGATGACCTTCTCATCCATGTAAATGTGCAGTCTTTCCTGAGTCTCCTGAACCTTTGATCTGAAAAATAACCCAGGAAAGTGAGTTGCACAGTCCAACTCCACATGTATAGAATGTATTGCTACTTGTCCAAACTCAGTTTACCACCAATTTAACCAGCCACCTTATTTCTCTCAACATTTCCTAATACAGCCCAATAGCTATGCCTGCATCTGTCAGGAGCGAGAATACATTATGAGACAGCTTTTGAGATGTCATTTTGTATCATCTGTGTGGTAACACAATGGGGAAGGCAGGCTTTGTCACAGAAAAGATGGTGCACGTCCTCCTGGAGCTGATTCATTTCTGTCCTTTGGGGAGAGAAGAGGGAGCTGCACAGAGGCAGCAGTGCAAGTCATATCAAGAGTCTGAGGTGATTACTCAGCTGACATTAGCTCTTCACATTTTCCTTATTACAAATGCAGATGAAAACACCTTGCAACCGTATAATATATGTTTCAATATTATAGTTCACGTTTTTTTTCTGTTAAGAAAATGAGGCACAAAGGGTCATACCCTGACCATAATAGAATCAATCAGCAAACTGGTGCCTATTTCAGCTTGTGTATTCCTTAAAGTATTAGCTGTGGGCAGAATTCAGCAATCCAGACACTTTAGGCCATTGAGTTTTTTGTTTTTTTTTTTCTGTTCTCCTTGTCAATGGAGGCAAAATATATGTGCCTTTAGCAGAAAGGAGTAAAAGAAAAATATACAAATGAGCAGATAAAGACAGTTGCATCACCTATAGCTAAGATTGCTCGGGTAACACATGTATTTATAAATTCTCAAATGCTACAAGTGCGGTGTATTATTAGAAAAGACTGATTCTTCCAAATGGGAGATCAAATTACTTAAAAATAAATAAATAAATAAAGCCATCATAGAATTAGGAGAAAATATTCTAATGTGTCAACACAGAGAAAGGTGGTATCACTCTTCTCTTTACAGTTTTATATTTTCACACTTTATAACAGTAATAGTGACATCCAGAATAAGTATCTCCTGACAGTCAATGACTGAATTAACGACTATTTCAGGACCTCAGTTATGCCATCCAGCCATTGAGCTTCAGAGAAGCTCCACTGTGTAGTCCAACTACCTTAGCAGAAAGATGGAGATCTTCCCCAGGGAAAAAAATCTGTCTCCCAGTGCACAAAATGGATGGCTCTTTCTGATTAGCTTAACCTCCAGTCTACCACAGTGCAGCCTATTTACATACAAGATTTCTAGATAAATGGCCGTGTGCAATGAGATAAGTACATGTCAGAGCCACAATGTATGACTTGTATGAGCAAAAATTACCTAAGAAAATGACAGATAAAATTCCAGAATTCTTAAAATCTTTCCAGACAAGACTTCTGTACTTTCAAATAGCACAAAAAGTCTTACGGGAGTTTGGGAGCTCAACAGGGCTATTTGTAAGGATAGAAGAATAAGGAGGAATTGATTTGGTCTTGTCATCCACCTTGTTCTTGGAGCCTGTCAGAAATATACAGCAACCAGACTCAAAATTAATTTAGCACAAAGATTTTCTATGTTGTTTGTCTGGGTTTTTTCAGTGTTGGTTTTTTTTTTTGTTTGTTTGTGTTTTTTGTTTTTGTTTTTGTTTTTTTTTTTTTTTTTTTTTTTGTTTGTTTGTTTGGTTTGGTTTGGTTTTTTTTCCCATGGCATCAGTTCAGAAAATCTAACAGGAAAGAAGAGATGAAAACTCAGGACCTCATCCTTCCCTGTGTGTCCCATAAAATCACACAACATCTATTTAGCTGCATTCAATGTGCATCGAGTATATGGAGGAGAACTTACATCCAGTATGATGAGGATGTTTTAAATCACCGCTTGGAGCACCCCAGAGGAGTTGAAGAGGCTCTAAATTAAAGGCTACAGGTGTTTTCTTCCAGGCACGCACATTTAGAGACTGCCCTGATGCTCTTTTTACAACATTCTCCTCTAGGATCTTTTTCTGTCTCGTATTCTTTTATTGCAGTACCAATTAGCTGAAACAACGATATAAACCCTTCACCCTGCTGTGAATATTAAAGAATGCTGTGGAATGAAATAGAGAGCACTACCAGAGAAATAAAATGGACTTTATTAGACAGAATTAAGGAACGATAGAAGTCTTTTTGGGTTGCCTTGATTAACTGCATTTCAGTGACATTAAGGAAGACTATTTAAGGAATGCTATGATTGTATGCACTTGTATATTTGTTAAGTCACCTCATTATGTGTACAGCTCCTGGCACATTAGGATTTTCTATTCATCAGTATTCTCAAGCTCACATAAAGATCAATAATAAAAATACCTCCTATCTTCTATGAAATACTTAACTATCTGTTATCATCATCCACCTGAAGGCAGACAAAAATTTTTTTTTTTTTAAGTTCATTTGACAGAATGGTGTCATAAGGCACATGGATAGTCCAAGAAAAGTATGTAGTATTACCCACATCCTCCAGAAATTAAGAATGACCAAGTGATTAAGCTGCCCTGAGAGAACTGAGGAGCTTCTAATTCAGTCCTTCTTCTGAGTCTTTGTGAACTCTCAAGTGTATCACATAATCTCCACTGTGTAGGGCAACTTGTAAATAATTGATAACACTGTTCTATTTCTCCATGCCATTGGAATAGAATTACATACACTATGATATTTTGTTGATGCAGATACCTACAAGATGCCATTGTCCTTTCCTCACTATTGCCCCTCTGCTATACAACTCCCTATTTCTTGGGCATGCACTAAGCCACTTCTTATTCTTCAATCATCTTTTTAAGTAGTTTTCCCTCAAAACTCTTTGCACTGTTTCCAACATTGAGTCAAGATCAGACTTTTGTCTCCTTTCAAAGCTATTAAGAGACAGAGCAATTGCAAGGGAGACCAAATTTCTCTACAACCAGTTAGAAAGCAGTCAAGCTATGCAGGCATGTGTGGTTCCCAGTACAGTCTGGGAAGGAGAAGTTCAGTCCTTAACATATACCTGGCCTTAGCCCTGCTACTGTGTGATAAGTCTGAGCTCACACTGGTTTGGAGCGATCTAGTGATACTTCAAGTAGTCCTGCACCTCCACAGAGAGACTGCTCATTTCAGGATGGGAGTAGAACTCTCACTAGACGTCACTGGAGCCATCAGGTATATACAACCTGGAGCAGGTACTATGTCATCTCACAAGTACCAGGGTGTTAACTTTGGCTCCATATTCTTATAAGCACCCAATTTTTTTTTTTCTTTAAACAATAGCAGCTAGTGATCAATGAATGACAGCAACGATCAGACATTATTTTTCCCTATGTTGTAGTAGACAGATTGACAGTATTAAAACCAGTATATAACCATAATCCTCTCAATTTGATACAGTGGTTTGTTATTAAATGTCATCATTTTTTTTTGCCACATCTGGGGGGTTGACTTGCAACATAGTTGTCCTCCTGATAATAGAAAACTAGAGAGATGTTAAAAAGTTTCCTCCTCTGCAAACTAGAAGGGAGCAGTTTCCAGCAATGCTGCTGTTTCCCCAGAGAGAAAAAGCCCACCCTGTAATGATTGTAGAAGATCTTATTTTAATGGTTTTTAAACAATGGGAAGGAGAAAAAGGGAGTGAAAAAGGGACATTTAAGTGTTCCAAAACTTTGAACAGATTTGTTCTTCTCATGTTGATGCACACTGTGCTGCATTAGATCACATGCTGCTAATATCATGTTGATTTATGGTCTGCATAAATGGAAATAAATGGTATTTTCTGTTATCCAGAGAATAATAGATGTCCCTGGAATGAACACAACACCACATTCACACAACAGGCTCTGTTCATGTCACAAGCAAGGGGAGTGCAACTTCGTAAGGGCCCTCTCTGCCATTCCCACTAAAAATCTTTGATACCCACTGATTTTAATGAGTAGGAGTGGACATTTAGGACAGCATTTTCCAGAATGTCTGAATGATTTAGAAACCAAAGCTGTGGTACAACAAAGCAGGGAAAATGTTGGGTGAATTTCTCCCTTGAATGAGAAACTGGAGACTCCCCAGATCTTTTCACAGAGTTCACCAACCACAAAAGTTGGTCAGGATCCTCTGCGTCATTTCCTCCACTTCTTCCCTTCCCTGCAAGCAACCTCAGGGCTTTTTCTCAACACCATGCTCCTGGCTTGAGTGACTTGAGCTCCCTCTTGAGAAAGACAAGGTCCCTCTTCAAAGTTGGTATGGGCATTTAGAGATGGGAGATCTAAACGTCTCATCCAGAAATTCCCTTGCCACCTCTGAAACTATGACTTTGGACACTAAATCACTCTGAAATGTTTTGAAAACCTACCCATCATGCCTAGCAGTTAAAACTTAAGATCCAGCATAATCTGTGATTATGGGCATACAAGCAAAAACAGTGAGTTACTTTGGTTTAATGACTCATTATTTAAGCTAATAGGTATTACTTTACAACCAGGGAGGGTAAGTTTGAGCAACTAGCCAGTTACCATCACTCAGCTGATGAGCAATACCCTGGTAAGATGTGGCAACCTTGTTGCTTTTGAACATCTGCCCACACACTCCTCCATTATAATGGGGCCTAATAGAACTCCAAATAGCTTGGGTTCCAAAACAATCTCAAACAAAACTTCTCCTTTAATAGACTTACAGTACTGCCAAAACATTCACATTTCAGGCTGAAAGACTAAGTATTTAACCTCAGGACACAGATGATTTTCTGTTATTGTTGCTGTTGGCAGAGAAGAGAAGGTTAAATAAGTTTGAGACAATTTAATTTTTGATTCTGTATAAATATAGTCATGTCCATAGTGTTTTCTGTTACTCTGGTTAGATGATTAAAACCTAACCATTAATGTGTGCGAAATTTTATATTGTGATTACAGGAGCAGCTGGTAAAGCCACATTCTATTAAGGTTGCATGATGCTTCACATATTAAGATTTTGCTTCCTTATGGAGAAGCTTGTGCTACAGCTGCGTTCTTATCTTCATTTTTGATTCCTGACATGCATACATCCTAATTGTACAATCTTTACTAGGGTTTTTTCTGTGTTCTGAATATATAATTAATTCCCAAATATATTAATAGAACACTGAAATTATTGACACCTACTCATACTTCCTTGAACGGGTGTTCTTTTATATCATGTTCACACACTGATGACAATTAAAAGATCCAAAAGTTCAACCAAGTCCAACAAAGATTACCAATGCTGTCACTGTAAAACATTATTCATTTTACTTGGCCAGTACATCCCAGTAGGGTAAGAGGAATTTGAGAGGATAAAATGTATATAACCATTGTCATATTATTCCCAGTATCCTGTGGGGGACAGTATCTGATACTCTAGAGAAATGTGAAAACTGGCACCAGTGTTAACTGTATGTTTGGGCTTTCAGTGTACTCAAGCATCCTATGCTCCTTATCTTCCGGAGCTGACAGAGCCAGGCATAGGTTTTAATATAGAATGCTTAACTTTTTTTCCTCTGTTGTTCTGTCCTCCCTGAGACACACAGGGATGTAACCATGGAAAAAATACCTGCTCCCTTCCCCATTGCTTTCAATAAAACTAGAATCCTAATATAAATATTTTCAAAAGAGGAATTTCTAAAATTCCCTTACAGTGGATCCACATTAATTTAGGCCACCACCAAAAAGTGTCATATTCCTTGATCTCCAGTTATTTCAGTTACTATGGCTCAAAAGACTGAGAGGACAAGCTAATGAAGGCACATATGCACAATTCCTCCTCAATTGCAACAGATAAATTTGTAAGGATCACAAATCACAGTCAGCAGTGACACAAACCCACTCACACAGTCACCAGTGAGATCAAATTTGTGCCTACTTTCCGACAGATATCTGACAAGGGAAAATGCAAGAATACAGTAATTAGGACTATGATATATACTGGATATCTGCCACATGCTGACAGATATTCTTTTCTTAGAGAACTTGGTAAAACAGGTGAGAGAGAGGAAGAGTAGAAAACAATATAAAGATAAGCTTAAGTGAAATCTCCAGGGTTCCTTAACAAATAAAATCTGGTGTCCACAACAGAGGTTTCTAAATGTTTTCCTGCTGAGAAGTTTATATAAGAATATTCAGTTTCTCAAGGAGGAGGTAAATGAGAAGAAAGTTCATTTCTTCCACTACTACTTTAATAAGGAAATAAGACTCCATTATCTTATTTCTTTAGCATTTTCATTAAAAAGTGAAGCCAAACCAATGAAGGCTGATGCAGCTGAAGCAAAGCTAACCTAAATAACCTCTTGGCTGCAACTTCATTTCATCAAGGTCAGCCACTAATATGTATATTTATATAATATATGTGTGTTTGTATTAGATTATCACTGCAGTAGTGCTGAAAAAAAAATTGTAACAATCCCCTCTTCACAAAGATAAACCCTTCAACTAACCACCTCAATACTTGTAAAGGGAAAAAAAAAAATTGGTTTTGACTAAAAATAATTTTTGATCTTCAAACCAAACCTGCAACACTGGTAAATTCTACTTTTTCTTCAGGTCAATTACATTGCAGGAACTAGCTCACAGATAGATTTTCTCCAAATAAAAACTCTGGTTTTTGATACTTGTTAAAATTCTTTAGATTGAGATTGTCCAAATACAACCTTTCCTTTCTTAATATAGTTTACACCTATTCAGGTAAAGCTAAAGCCAGGAAAGTAGAATTGAAGGCAGAGTCACCTCAGGATTTTGGAAGCTCAGTCCTGAGCACAGTACTGATTCATCCAAAGCAGATAAATTATGCATGTTCAGAACAACTCTCCACCACGTGGTTGTCATCCAGGTAGACTAGATAACATTTCAATCTAGAGTGGCTCTAAACCTCAACTTCTTTTTTTGCACACAAGAAGTTTATCCAAGGCAGTTGGGGAAAAGAGGAATGTGCCACCGTTTTGTCACAGAGCCCCAGGGATTGACTGAAAAGCCACCAGCCTGATCTGGTTGTAGCACACCTACCTCACTGACAGGGGCAAGACACACAGATGATAAACACTTGAGATTATAAGGAAAATTCAGGACAATTCTCATTCTGGCAGGCATTACATATGTCTACCTTTGGGTAGCTGAAGTGCTGTCAGCAGAGAGGAGTTGTCTGTGTTGTTTCCTCCTTTCTCGCAGTTTTTGAGAAGAGGACATCTGACACTTGGCAGGAGGATATGAAGCTTTTCAGACAGGTGGATCACTCCCCTGGTGCGGAAGAGTTCTCTTTCTGTTGTGCTGCAGGTTTGGTCTGCTGGGAAACAGGGACTCTCCTCCAGATACCAAAGTATTTCCTTTAACTACCTAAACACAGTTGCTCTTGCAAGTTGGGTGGTACACTACAATATGACAGCACTTCTTTTTTAAGTCACAACACTCTACATAATACAGATCCCCAGAGAGATCTGAGTGTTGCATTTTATTGCACTTTAAAAACACTGTGCTAATAAATTCCAGCCTCATATAAACTACATGGACAGAAGCACTCTGCTCATGCAATCTGCCTGCACAGTAGAAAACTTGTGTTATTCTGAAAAAGTCCATAGCTCAAGGTTTCTCACTGGAGTGATACAAATGAAAAGAAGAGCTGTGTTACTCTTTCTCTTTTTTGGAAAACAAAGGCATCATAAAATATGCCAGATACAGTAACTCATGGACTTAATGTCTCCAGTGTTCTTGAATAGTTTCTTTTATTTGCAAATTACATTCTCTACCTGTCTGATTCTAAAAACATTCCACACAGATTCTTCTTTTTTCTTTCCTCAAAATAACAATGCCCCCAAAACTCTTCAGATTTTTTTTTCTTTTTCTTTTTTTTTTTTAATTTTAAATTAACATGAAAGCTTCCTTGTGTCCTCTGGAAATTTCTGCCATTTCACATTATAACCAACTCACTCAATTAGACTAAATCAAAAATGGAAAATTCAATTATCTATCCTCTAATACTTTGCAGTTAAACAGCTTTTCTGAAGGCTAAGATCCTACCTCACAAGAAAATAAGTTACTAGGAGTTCTGAAGTATAATGAGAAACAGGAGAACAGGCTGAGCGCATGGTACTGGCCTTAATGTTTTCAGTATTGTGTCCCAGATCCCTCTAACTCAGAAAAACATGTCTGCCCACGTTGTCAGTGAAGCTTGCCATAGCCTTCTTCCCATCATCTGTTGGGATAATATGTTACATTTTCACAGCAGTCAGCATATTTGACATCTTTCACTCATGTCTCCTTCCTAGGCTCAGATTAATCAGATAACATTCTGTTCCTCTCCTTCCTCTCTTGCATGAATCCAAATTCCCTTTCTTGTCTTCAGGAAGGCTCCTGAGATCAGCAGAGACAGTTCAGCAGGTGGACCCCTGTTCAATTCTCCATTTGGCTGTCAGCAATATGAATTTCATGAAGAAGATGCTGATTTCATGTCTTAGCTCTGGCCCGATGGTGTCTTCTGTGTCCCTGTGCCCTAAGAAAATCATTCCTCATTCAAAAGAGTGGAGGGCAGCAGAAGAACTTTGAAAACTGGTTTCCCAGTTTTAGCTAGAACCAAATCTCCTCCAACACAGAGGAAAGAAAGGATTTGTATAATAATTTTATAAAACTCTTTTAAACAGCCAGCCATGATTTAGGTCCATTACCATATTTCCCAGCTTCCTACATTGTGATGCATTCGGTTACTGAAAACTTTCGACGGTGTGCTCAGCACCTTTCTCTTATGAGGAAGGACATCCCTTACTGTGTGCAGACCTCTACAATGTGCAGAACTCACAAGAGCTCAGCTCTTCTCTTTTGCACCTGCTCTGCTGATTCTCCTTCATCTCCAACAGCATTCAGCTATTAATATTATTCTTTGTGAATAGTAAATCCACAAACCCCTGGAGACAAAGGGGAATGCTGTTCAGGATATATATAGCTAACCCAGCAAAAGAACTGCATAACCCTTCCATCCCTCCTTTGGTATGCTCGCACTTAACCTGGCATAAAGTGTACATCTAGTATCTTTATATCTATAAAGTTATTCCTGTGTGGAAAAGGAAATCAATTTTATATCCCTATAATCAAATCCTCCCCAAGGTCTTTAGTATATGACTCTCTATGTAACATAAACATCCTTCCCAGATGAAGTGTGCACCAGTAAAGCCATGCTAGGTAGAGGAGGCTGAATGAAAAAAAAATAAGCATTTGTGAAAGCAGGTATCACCACCTCACCTAAACCTTTGCTGTTTGCTGCAGGTGGAATCTATTCTTAGGAATGGGTCACATTTACGTGTATTCTGGTCTTCGGTCAGAGAACGGCCCTGATGCAAGCCTACCCTCAGAAGGACCTCAGCAGGCACCCCAAAAATGGAGGTGTGTACCACCAACTGCTCTTCCCTGATTGTTATGGCTTCTACAGCTAATGAAAGCTCTTACTCTGTGTTCCCGCTCTAACCCCTACAGGGCTGCAAAATAATGCTCAGGGCCTCTACAAAAGAATATCCCTTCTAAAGACCATCCCTTTTGATTAAAGAAAGATGACTAAAACACAGATTTTTGTAAATCTTAAAAATCTTGGGCCTTAGTTTATTTTCATGGTCCATGAAATTTCAAGAAATTGCATTTCAGGACAGATTTAGTGGGATTCATCTCCTGTAATGGGAGCCATCTAAAGCTAGATGTCTATAACTAAGTTGGGCATATCAGATTTTTGTATAGGCAAAGCAAAGGGAAAAAAAAAGTTTCTCTCCTATTATTTAATTACTCATCTATGGAAGAAATGCATAACTATCTGCAAATAATTTTTTTCTGTATAAAAGGAGGTGGTAAGCCTTAGACAGCTAACTTCTGGACATCTGCAATCTCAAGAGAGTAGTTACATCACTCGTGTATGATGACAAAATAAGAGATTCAAGAGCTCTGGTTCAAAAGCACCATCACTGCTTATGTGTTGGTGTACCCTGGCACAGTTTTGACCTACACCATCTGATGCCACAGACTGTTAGGGGTGGCACAGGTCAGGGATTGACCCCAACAAATAGAAGGGATGAAGCCAGGATCTTTAGAGAGAAGAAGAAAGATAATTTAACCATACCATCCACATCTGTTATGATTTAGGGTCAGGGCAGCCCACCTCCCTTCCCAAAGGGGGAGAGAAAGGGAATAAGGAAGAGAGACTTAGTGATTAGAAAAGGAAACTAAAACAGCTTCAATGAAAATAAAATTATAATAATAAAATTGGAATATATACAAAACCAGTATCTCACACACTCAGTGCTAATTATGTCACAGTCACCACTG
>VWZY01005611.1:166597-187663 GCA_013399075.1 Chloroceryle aenea | reverse complement strand
TTTTTTTGCATTGTAGCCTGGGCTGGGTTGGTGTTCACATTTATAGTGGTAGATGAGAAATGGGCTGGTGCGTTTGACACTGCTCCAGTCATGTTTAGTACCCATGTGGTCTAAGCCAAGAACTTGAGAGCTTGCCTGGACTTTGGCATGTCTCTAGATTAGAGCAAATGAACTTGAGCACTAGTGCTTATACTGCAGTGTTTAATCTGTGACAGCTTTGACATCACTGGAAATTGCTGACAGGAGGGAAGCAACAATAAAGCACAAGGAAGTCCCATCTATTTCCATCTGGATTGGTTGGCTGCTCAGAAATGCAAGGCAACTGGTTTGGATGGTGTAAGATAATAACAATCCCTTTTGCTTCATGGGGTATTTGGGCCTGTTTGTAAGCTCTGTAAATAAATTCTGCAAGCACTTGATAAAGCTTCAATTAAGTTTTCATCTTGCAGCCAAGCACTAGTGACCTGTCTTTTTAGGTCACTAGCTATTTGCTGATTAAGCTCTGCTCTCCATTTTGAAAGGATTGCTGTCATTGAAACAACTGGTCTATCTCCTGGTAACTGACATAGAACCTTCTCCTATCGCTATGCTCTGCTCATCTCCAAACAGCAAAACCACAGGAGCAGGTGGAAAGAGAGCAGGAAACATGCCTGTGTGATACACTGCTGGGAGATGCGGATGTATCTTCCTATCTAATTCCCTTCCGGACTCCTCTATGCGTGGTGAGGCACAAAGAATGACTTTGATATAATAAAGCTTGTGCTTGCTGCATTAGTATCACAGCATGCATCAAAATTTTACACAGGCATAGATTGAAAAAATCATTTTGCTTAATGAGAGGGCTGCATCCAGCTGTATGCTATCCAGGAGAGCTGCAGCTGCACCAGGAAGGCAGGACTTGCAAGATCACAAAGCAGGATTAGTGCAGGAGAACAGATAGTGAAGAAAGGAGTCAGCATCACTGGGAAATAAACCATACACAGATGGCTGTTCAGAACCAATAGAATAAAACTGCTGATTCGGAAGAAAATATTGTTTCCTTCCACTAATCCTGCTCATTTTCAGTAATCCCATGCACTGCTTGGGACAATGCCAATTTAATATATAGCAATGCAATTACAGAATATGTCCTTACCTCCTAAAACCAAGGTTCTGATGGAAAACTTGAGATTATCAAGTCAGTAGAGCAGATCAAGCAAATCTATGAATGATTACAAAGTGAGGCAGCAGGTGCTAAATCAGATAATTTCTTCATTTCCTGCATTGTGTTTGGAAATGGGATGCTCCTAATGCTATAGAGAGCAATAAAGCTTTGACAGTAGAACATTAACCAGATACTGAAAGTATGGCCTTTTTTAACCCTTTGAGGTGATTAGTTTATTTCTTTAAAGGACTAGGTCTGTTTATGTCATCAGAATTTGTAAAGTCACTAATATGTTGAAGAAATACAGTGCTTGTAGAAATACTTTTGTGCTGTTGGTGCTTGTTTCTTGGTGACTCCTGCAGGCTGTTGGTATAATGGGTTTAAAATGAGAGCAAGCCCCCTTGTTGATAACAGTGGCTTCAAGCAGCAGCTCTTAGTGTTGAAGTGTGAGAATCAAGATGGGGAAAGGAGAACAAACAGCAGTGGATGGCTCATATGACCTGGTTTATATTTGCCTCTGCTGGCAGGACTTCTTTTCTGGAGTCTTTCAGGAGAAAGGGGATTTCTTTGTCCTCCTTATGTTCCTCCAAAATTTCTTCATGCAGTTCTGAAAAGTCCTGGGACTTTTTCTTCCTGCTGCCTTGCACAGAGCTGAAAATGGTATCCCTTCTGCTGCTACACACCCTTGCATAAGAAACACTGGGGAATCCCATCCGCTCTGAAAGCTCAGCATCAAGGTGGAATGTGTCCCCTTCCACCCCACCAGCCTCGTGTGAGCCAGAAAAAGGAAGAGGCAGGAGTTAATGCTTAGGATTTCAGAATAAGCATTTCCATGGAGGGAGTTATTTTAGGAAGAGCTGTTCTCCCTCAGTAGAAGAGCTCCCACGATGTGCATTTATGAAAAGAAATGATCATCTGAAGTCTGTGGGGCTACCTTTCTAAGTCTTCAGCTGTGAATGTTTAGGCTCTGCTGCCTATCAATTTTTTCTAGTAGCTGTTAGACCTGTAGTCAATATTGCATTAAGCATATTGTGGTTGATTTTTCTTGTCATTATGTTTCCTGTATTACTTTATTATTTGAACATCAAAATTGAATGTAGTGCTGTGAACAGAATAAGGTCTTCTGCTGCAAGGAACTTGTAGTCTAATTCAGGCACAGTGACGCACAGGCATACATATTATACAGGATAAGGATGCAAATTCAAAGTAATAGAGGTGTCTGGGGAAAAAATCAGTGCTGCAGGCTAATTTATTTCTCTTAGAAGAGCTACTAGGCTGCAGAGCATATATCGAACAATACACAAAATGTCTCTTCCCTACTTTTTTCTCTTTTTTTTTCAAGATTTTAATTCCTAATGTGACATCAAACAGTGGGAAAACACTCAAAGAAAACAGAGAGAGAATAAGATAGTTATCCTCTGTATGTTCAGGTTTTCTGAACTGGAGCTTGTGAAAGGGAATCGGAGAGCTTTTGTCCTGAGTGTACCCTGTGAAATAAGATCTTCATTTAAAAAAAATTTTAAAGGTGCAATTAACTTGGATTACAAACCAGTATCAATGTAATTAGAGCTCTGCTGGCAACATAGGGTGAGATTTTCAGAAAATACTCAGCCTTTATTTGTCTTTACACGTATCTGTAAAATTGAAACATTAGCTCTTCCTTTTCTTGCAGAGTATACCCGCAGACTGATCAGGTAATGGTTGTAACAGGAAGATATTAGTGCTACTCAGAGTGAACAAATCCAAGTTTTAAGCTGTTCCCAGTTTAAATCTGGCAATTTTGTCACTGATATTGATCCTTCAGACTACATCTGTGTCCAGCAGTGCCTGGAAGGTCAGAAGAAGGAGAAGGGACACAGTCCAGATGTATATGGATAGAAATCTTCTCTGAAAACTTGCAGGTAGTGACTGCAAGTCCTGACACCAGCAGTCACTCTGACATGTAGTGTGCTCTCAAGCAAACCACCTGTCTTCTAAGGAAATACACGCATTTTAGGTAAAGAAAAATATTAAATAGAGGACAGTTTTTGAAGGGCAACCACCTGAAATGAAAATGGAGTTACAGACATACAAATATGTGTGTACCTGTGGTGATTATTTAAACACAAAACAAACAAAAAAAAATTAGCTATTTCTAGAGAATTAACTAATTATATGTAATGAGACCAAGTGTACTGTTTTATTAGCATTCTGATAATACTACGATTGAGACTACACACTGGGAGTCAAGAGCTTCTTTATGTTGGTGGGCCTGCAACTGAATCTGGTGGTAGATGAGCTATTATATCCCAGCTTTGAACATTTTCACTTACCCGAATATTCTTATTTTCATTCTGCTATATGTATAAGTTGAAAATGATAATTTTAAGGAAGTTGGGTGGACATGTCTCTGCAGTATCTGCTTCTTGTCTGCCTATAGTCTTCTGGTGTGACCAAAGGAGTATCAGAGAGGCTGTGTGCATCTAGCAGAATAAGGTGGGTAACTTTTCTGACTCCTCTTTATGAGAATAAACCCATGAAAGACTTCAAGACATTTAAATCCTGTGGGGCTGAGCCATGTACCTCTTTAAGACAGAATAATGCTCAGAATATAAGCACTATATCTTTCTGTGGCATCATTCCATGAGGTTGCAGTAATTCTTTGTTATCTTTTTAACATAACTTATCAGAAAACCCACAAGGTATCATGTCTATTCGTATTTTCTTATGTGCAATTGCCATTGCACATATATCACGTTGTCAGTGAAATACTCCCATTGTTCTCAGGAGTAAGGATTTTTATGACACCCTGGTCAACAAAAGCTAGATGACAAATGTTGATTTGAAATTATTTTCTTTTTTATTTCCAGCAGAAGTGACAGCATCACACCATTTACCTTTTTTTTTTCTTTTTCCTTCTCCTCCTCTCTATGCATGGGTAAATATTTTAGCACTGTGAAAAGTAGAGGTTGCAGAACAAGTGGATAGATGTTTATAAATACATCTAAAAACAGCAGAATTTTTATTTTATTTGATTAAGCCAGCATTTTAGAAAAGTAGAGCTTCCAGGTCTATACTGTTGGAGGATAAAGTAAATGGTCTGATTCTCAGAAGAGCCAAGCACTTAAGAGTTGTCCTCAGACTTCTGCAAGAGTTCTGCTTTTTGCCAATGGCATTTCAAAGACCTAGTCTTGCAGTCTGAGGAAACTGCTGTTGGCAAATCGGCTGAAAAAACTGTGCCCTAAAGTTATCATTTTTTTAAGTGAGAGCAAGACAGCAAACAACCACCACAGACCCTTCAGCAGCGAAACAAATGCCCATATGGTTCTTTGTATTATGTGAGGGCAACATGCTGCAATTTTGCAAAGAGAATGTTTTTATAATTTAGTTAGTCTCAAAAGCTAAGTGATTCAAAGAAATAAAGTGAGTCTATGAAAAAAAAAAGAAAAAAAAAATAGTAACAGCATGCCCAGTGCCTAAGGGTCTTACTTATGAACATAAAGATGACTGGTTTTGTTACTAGCTGCGTACTCTGGTAAATAATGGGCTTGAGCTGTAATTCCCTATTCATGTGACTAATTCCTCTGCTTTTATATTAGCCAAGATTACTCATGTGTTTATGTGTTTGCAAGACCAAGCCTCTATGAAAGCTGAGTATGATGGGAGATAGCATGCAGAACCTTGCTCTCTGTCACCATGAAGGGGGAGTTCTGGGTTTCTGCTTTTTGTTGTGGTGTCTCTTTTGCCGTGACTCTTGGTCTTCCCTACTTGGCATGTGAAGGTAACACTCCTGTGGGGAGTTAATATCCTGGAACTGGTTACCCAGGGTATTATCAGTCTTGTAGGTTTTAAGCTGAGAGTCTGTTTCTATTAAAGAAAAAGTTGATTATTGAATATATATGGAAAGTCCATCAGGCAAGAGAGTCATAGGGATCTTAGAGGAAATGGACCATTATGTTCAATGAAAATAGCGTGGCCATTGTGAGGCTAGTAAGTTTGGGTACCTACCTAAAAATGCAGTATCAATTCTTCTCCCAGACTAGGAATCCTTCTGGAACTGTTTTTTCATTTGCTTTGCAACTTTGGTGTCAGTTCCAGGGATTGGTGTGGCAGATCCGTGTCTGAGCTGTTTGCTTATAGTAATGAGGTTTGGATGTGCTGAGGTTACTCAGCTAAGCAAGCTGTAAATTAAGAAAGAAAAAACAGAAAGGCAATTTGTTTTCTATGTTAGGCTGTTCCTGCTGTGTGATGTTGCAGGCCTAGGCAAGTGGGAAAATCCCTGCTGCTTGTTGTAACAAATACTCATCATGTACTTTGTCCTTGGTCATTCATACTCAGGGAACTGATCTGATGCTCCAGACACATCTCCAGGAACTGGAGACAGCATAGGAGGGCACATTTCTTCAGCCCTCTATAGCAAATGCTCTTAGGATTACTTTCTGAAAGTCTTGTATCTTTTATGTTAGCACCAAAATTATTTTCAGGTAGCGGCTGTGAGCATCCAAATGTGGCAGCTGCTGTCAGCAGTGGACTGTGAAGTAGGTAGTTGCTCGTCCAACTAGTATAGGCTGCCACAGGGTTGTTCTCAGATACCCGAGACAGAAGGGCAGCGTTCCAAATCTGGGGCTGGGCTTAGCAGCTGCTTCTCCTATTGACTGTGACCACAGGTTGTAAGTGGTTTCCACCTTCCCATGTGTTTTGATTTCCCTGTGAATTTATTGCTGTACTGCTCAAAAATGCCTTTTCAACCTCTGTGGTCTCATAGTAATTTACTTTTTGTGGCTGTTGTACCCAGAAAAAAAATCCAATTGAGAAATGGGAGAAAGAAAGGGATAAACTAAAAATTACAGGCAAGCTACAAATAAGCACTTATGATATTGTTAATATTGAATATAATATATACCTATTGCAGAAGTTCACAGGGCTGGAAAGGCATCTAGATAGTAATCATGAAGGTGCTTAAAATGATGTTATTGTGAGTAACTTGGAAGCAAGTGTTGGAAGAGGGAGGTTTTTCTTAACCCAGTAGAAATTCTTAGTTTTTGATACTGCTTACATTTTTTTTCAGTACAGTATTTTTGGATCCCAATGAACCTACTGTATGCTGTGAGCAGATCATGTATTTGTTGCAGGAGTGAGGAAAACCAGTGATAATTTGAATAAACTGGAAACAGATATCTCTTTAATATTTCTTTTTAAGAGCATGAATATAGTTGGGTTTTTTGAAGAGCATGAATGTAGTTATCTTTTTGGAGGTTAAGCAGTGGCACCATAATTCAGCAAAGCTCCCTCTTGCTTCTAATCCATAGCAAAACAAATGCTGATGACATGAAGCAGTCTGAAACACAGTGGAAAGACAGAGAATTTCATAAAGATATTGTTCCTCTGCTCCCCTAATTTCAGTGGCAGGAATTTACCTTGCTACTTCAATTTTTTTTTCCTGTCAGAGGTTCCTGAGGTGTAACTCCATTTGGTGAGGTAGAAAGGTGCTCTGCAGGGAAAGGCCACAGGTTATTGAGGGGAGAACCCAGGGAAAGCTTGCACTCTGATGTCTCTCTTACACCCTCAGTTCCTTTCACTTTTTGTTCTTTTCTCTCGATTGTTAAAATTTGTATTGAAAATTCAGGAGCACAGCAAACACTTTCAAAGACCAGATTTCTTGCTATTTCTTCATGCAGATATAACTGTCAGAACTTAACATCCTGTCTCAGAAACTCCAATTTTCTAGTACAGTATATATCATCCTAATTGACTGTTTAATCTCTTTTTTTTGGGTAAAGAAATGTGAATGTAACTAAATGCTATATAGTTAGTCCATAACAACGGTAATCATTTAGTTGTTAAACTGGATCTGTGTCGTTTCTTTTTTACCTGGCATGTGCATCATCTAACCTCATTCATTCTTTTCTCCCCTTTCATTTTCAGTTTTGATCCCTCAACTCCCATACCAAGGAATTATCCATGAAAATTCATTTTAATGTAAGGTTCATAATAAACTGATCATACTTCAATTAATTAATGAAGGTCTTTGATAACAGAGCTGAGTATTGCTGAAGTCCACTCCTTACCCTGCAAGAACATTTTCTGCATTTTGTTCATTAATTTAGACAAAAGAACTTGTTCTCTTACAAGCTATCCTAAGGAAACATTTCAAAATATTTATAACCTCTTAAATTATTCATTGCGAATACCTGACCAAAACATTTATAGGAATAAGTGAAAATGTGTCATTATAGTAGTCATGTTTTCAGTTAAATGGGCCATGTACTGCAGAGTGCATGTGTAACATCCCGAGATGAACAAGGATTTATTCCCTCAGGCAGTTTGTAAATAAATATAAGATTATATATAACATGCAGAAGGCAAGCAGAATCCAATTTTAATCGTTGAGAAGTAAAGTAAATAAATAGGGAAGACCATTAGCTATTTGGAAATGTATTTGTATAATTTTATGTTAATGTGATGTAATGAGGATCAAAATGGCTTGGGAGGGAAGCTGTGTAAACCTAGGCACTTTCTGACCACAGAATTAAAATGTCTGATGAAAAAAGATTAATGCAAAGTATCTGAGCTAATCCAACATTTGTGAGGAAAATTCAGGTCAAATGTGGGATTAGTGCTTTGTTGTTCACTCCCGATAACCTTGATGTTTCCCTACTTGCCCCTTTCACTCTTGCATAGCTACTTAGGCCCCTTATTTTTTATATTAAGAAAAGAAACCAAAACAACCCTGTGTCTCTTACTGCTGCTACCTGTTCTGTTAGCACCAACAGAACAGTGCTAGCCTGGTGCCCTGAAACTTTGATGGAAAAAGCTTCAGATGAGTATCAGATGACACTGAACAGCTATTTCTCTGGGTCAGACTCATCTGTGCATCTGTGACTAATTGAGCTTTTTTGAAATTTGACATCCGAATGGCAACAACAAAGTGTGGGTGAAGGAAGAGGGCAGTTTACAAATAAAATCCCTTAGATTTTTTTTTTCCAGATGTTTTTATCTCTGAAGTTTCTGCTAAGGCATTTAATTTACTTCATATAGCATTATAGAAATGTTGTTTTGCTAATGTAAATAAGAGCTTAATAATAATTCTTTTTGAGCAGCTTTTGCAAATCTTTGCTTTGTAGCAAATCTTTGTTTTCCAGCATATGCTTTTTGACAGAGCACTTGCTCTTTTGTTGAAAAACTACCCATATTTTGCAAATACATAAAACTGTATAAAACAAGAATTAATTCATAGGCAAATAAAAAGTGATAACTTGGTGAGTTGAGACAGAAAACAGAGACACAAAGCAAACATTTCAAAGTGTATTTGATCAAAATAAATTATATGTAGTTTTAGGCTGGTTCAAATGATTTACAAACTTAAGTTAAATTCAACACTTAAAGGCTCATGAATCAAATGAAAAAATATTTGAGGTTCTGAAAGTTCCTTGTTTCAACAGAAGTGAGGCTTTTTGGCATTGCCTTATTCATTCAGCATCAGAGTAATGCTGTGTGCTCAAGTGGAACAAAGATAGCTTTGAAGCCCTCCCCTCCTCAAATTTCCAAACCAAGGCAACATAAAAAGGTTACATTGGTGGGAAATATGCATAACCAAAGAAAAACATCCATCTCTCATTCCTGACACCTGCCCCGTAGAATTCCAGATTCTCAATATTCTGTCACTTCAGAGGTAAGGGCTACAGAGTAAAATTCCATGGTAATGAAAGTTCTGGCTATGTGTGGCCACAGCAGCAAATGGGCAGAAGTCAATGAATCAGCCCCACTCTCTGTGTCTAAAAGCTGTCTGCTGCTTTTCTGGATGTTTGAAAGAAGCAGCCTTCCAGTTCCGAGCTCTAGTAGAAATAGGTTACATTTTAAGCATCTAGGAGAGAAACATTTTCAAAGGCAGAATGAATAGAAAAAGGAGAGGCTGGCTTAAAAAGAGCTATTTAGGGTAATGAGGAGGAGAGCACAATACTGACAAGGTAATTTGACTGTTTTACAGTGCAGGCAGAAGATTTAATTTGTCCTTAATATATTAGAAGTACCACAGTCCATCAACACAATTCAGGATTGTTCTACTAGGGAAAAAATAAGATTTAAAAAACAATAATTAATTCATCACCTTTATAGAGGGAGGGAGAAGAGAGCCATTGTTGATGAGTTAGTTTAGCATTACTCCCTGGGGAAAAAAACAAAACAAAACACAACAAAACAAACAAACAAAATGAAAAGTTACTAAGCAAAAAAAATTACTAAGATTTTGATACATATTTAGAAGATAAGGAGGAGATGAGAAGTGGCCATCAAATTATGCCAAGAAGAAATTGCATGAAAGCCATCCCATTTTTTCCTGTGACAGAGTAACGTGTTTTCTGGGAGAGTTACTGATGCATATCTTGTCTTTGGTAATGATTTTTGACAAAGTCATTCATGCCACTTTTATTAGCAGACTGCTGAAGCCTGATATTCTTACAAGGTGCATACAGTGTTGTTCTGAAAAAAATAGGCACAGGCTAGATAATAAACCTGTTATCCTGAAAGGCTGTTTAGTGCAGAACTTTTTAGAGCGGTCATGTGGTGTTTGGTAGTATACAGTAGTCTTCTAGAAACTGGGGTAATAGAATATGATATACTCTGAGTACATTTACACATGACACCAAACTGTCAGAAATGATGCAGATATATTGAAGGGCAGAAGTCAAACACAAAATAGTCAGATTAACTGGAAAAAATGATCTTGAAAAAAATATTAGATGCAATTCAGTTGGGATGACCACATTTAGGCAGAAAGAAATCAACTACAACTGTGGAGGATGGAGAAGAAGAAGTAGGTGTTTTCTGGAAAAAGATCTGGGGGTGGGGGAGTTACAGTGATACAAAAACTAACTGTGAGCCAATAATTTTGTACTGCTGCTAAACAGGCAACATACTGGGATGTGGGAGGAGGATAGCTGTCTGGAAGATACCTGAAGAAATCCTCCTTCTGTTGCTGGCACAAGGAAGATCTCAGCTGTAGAATTTTGCTGAGTTTGGGGCATTACCGTTGTAGAAGAAGTGGAAAAGATGAGGAAAGAAATTTTGGGAGAGACCAGCAAAGGCAGTCAAGACCTGGAAAACAAGGTGTGCAAAGAGTACAGCCAAGAAACTGTTGTTTTTCAGTCCAACAGAGAAAAGACTGAGAGGGTGTTTGTCCCATTGGTTATGTCACGTCAAAGGTGGTAGCAGACAGGAAAGGAATAGTCTGTTCTTTCCACAGCATGTTGATCAAGAAGAACAGACCTTCACCTGTAGATAAGAAGCTTTAGACATTAAGGAACATTTTCTAACTGTGAGGAGATTGCTAAACTGGAGAAGACTGTCTGGGAACAGGGCAGGGGCCTGTATAATCTCTCATGCAAACTATCCTGCATGGGTCAAACTGGTTTATGTCCCTCAAGACTTTGCTCTCCCAATACAGAAGGTAGAGAGAGGCTGAGTGACCTTTCAGTCTGCTTTCTGCCTTTTTTTCCCATGTTGCTGTGACACTTGCCTTGATGAAGCAGAGTTTGTACTTTGCAGAGTCAGTTTGCCTGCTGAGCTCTATGGTGAGACAGCTCAACACAAGCGTCATCCCACCTGATGCTGTTGGGGGTATTATGGCACCAGGTTTTGGGCACCATTTTAATGTCATTATAGGCATTACCTGCTCCTATTAAGCAAACAAGGTCTCAGAGCATCTCTTATGGTGCTGACCTTACAACAGGTTAGGCTATGAATCTACACAAGCTGTCAGGCTCTGAGCTGGGTGTACTTTCATGCCTGTGGTCTTTACAATGCTTTATGCCTGTTAGGATTAGGACTCTAATTCCTGCTAACGTTTCAGGTTCAAAAACCTACATGTGAGACTTCTTTAGGAGGTATGTCTCCAGGTAATACTTTAAAAGAGCCCCAGATACTATGTAACCTCATTTCACATAAGGTTTATCTTTCTTATGTGTTACTTCTTAAATGTCTCTTGCTGTATCTGAGAACAGCTGTAGGCTAAGAAACTGTGTCATCTCAATGTATTACAGTGAAACATCTCACTGAGAGCTTGGCTACACCAGCAGTCGCTAGCATCTTGTTGCTAAATCACTGTATAACAATCCACTGTTACTTTAGTAAAGATCACTCAGTATTTCAAAACGGCTTATATGGTTTAGAGTGGCTACATTTTAACTGACAATTTCAAGAAGTTCATCGTCCAATAAAAGCTGATCCTCAGTAACATATCCTCGGTAAAACTAAGCAAAATTATGAGCAATGCTTATGTGCTTTAAACGAGAAGGCGGATGGATTCTAAGGAGATAGGGTGGTAAATGAGATGAAACCTAGTGACATTTTAATTTGGTTCTGTGCTAAGAGAAAAACATGAGCTTACTTGCCATCTCCTCCCTGTCTTAAGCTCTTGTATAGGCTTAGTATCTACTATTAACTCTGGCTTGCTATTGTGAGTCTGAAGGAAAGTTTTATAACAAGCATAGAATTAGATAAGCAACGCACTGATATTTTTAAGAACTGTATAGCAAAATCCTGCTCGAGGCAATCCAGGTGGTAATTATGTAGTCAAAAATCACTCCAGTTAAATTAAAATGAGTGTGCCTCTGAGGTAACTGATGACTGAAGAAGGCTCCATTAGTTCATTGTGTTTCATAGCCTCCAGCTAACAGTACTCTTCATAAGGAAATTTGAACTCTGTTGCAAAGGATTTGAGAATAGTGATTTTTATTCTATTTACAATAAATACAATTGTGCTAGAGAATGCTAGAGAAAAAGATGTGCTCAGAATGGGATGTCATATAAAAATGATCTCTTTTCCCAGATCCTTTAGTACCAAATGAGTGGCTCATTATTATTTTACTACAAATCCTATATCAAAGAAAACAGACAAAGAAAAAAGTTCAGGGGTTGGTTTTGGTGTGTTGAGTTTTGTTTGGTTGGTTGATTGGTTTTTGTTTGTTTGGGTTTTTTTATTAAGGCCATAGGTTAAGGTGACCTCAGGCAAATAATAATAAAAAAGAGCTTAATGTACAGTAAGACAGCAGTTGACTGTATCTTATGCTGGGAAAACATTAATTTATTAAGATATAATTTTCACAATGACATTCTGGTATTTAGCCAAATCAGCCTGGGCTTCCACAGTAAAAAGCAAAGAAAAATAAGTGTTTGTTTCTTTTTTGGGTCATGACACATATACTGTGAGTTATTACAGTATCTTGGAGGGCTTTGCATGTTGCTACCAGGTTCCTGTGGAACTGTTAGGTGAGTGTTCAACTGCTCCACACGTGTGTAGATCAACATCACTGATGATGAGGTTGAGGGCTTTGTAGCCCATATTTCACTAACATCACATATTTCATGTAGTAAAATAAAGCACTGAATGAAAAATGCAATGAAATATGATGTGGAAATATAATGTTCACCATTGTGATAGGACAGGAACCAGATAAGCCTCAGTCAGTCTCATGGTCAGTTGTTTTAAGCTGAAATTATTATTCCTGAGGTCACTTCATTTCCTGGAATTTTACATTTTTTATCTCATTCATCTCTGATTACTGTATAGATAGATATATTGCCTTCAGTTTATTCTAAAGAGGAAAGCTTTTCCACATTTAACTGATAATATAAGAAATTCACGAGGTAGTATGACTGCAAACACAATTAAATGTCGGTATACTGTGGGAGTTTGCTATAAACACAAGATAGAAGTCATTGGTAGTCTTCAGCTCTGGTATCCTGTGTAGTTTTGTTTGGAAGTGTTGCTCTGCCTTCCTTGTCATTAATGCAACTTTTTCTGAAATGGATTGCCCCGGGGGAATTGTGCAGTATTACTACATTTTACTGAAGCCTGGAAGATCTTCCTTCTTGCTGTACTGTTCCCTAGGGAAATCTGGAATGTTAATGTTGATAGATTTAGAATATCGTTATGGCTGTATTTTGCAGAGATGGCAAGTATGACTACTACTTATGATGACTGATGACTTGTGAAATATATGTGGGTTTTTTGCAAATGGATATAAAAATACACAATAGAAAAAGAGCGTCAGAAAAATCCTTGTTCTTCACATTTACTTTGCTTTGATTTTCTGATTAATACCTTATGGGTAGGACAGAGATATCTAGTAGATGAGTATTATTCTCTAATGATTTTTTTATAGCCAAGTGGACCTTTATTACTTTCATTTAAAGACATTTCAGTAGTGTGGGTTTTCTTTGGAAGTCAGGTTGCAAACTTCTCCAGTTGTTTGCAGATAACTTCTGAATCAAACATGTTGTTGGAGTTCCCTGGAGCACCGGAGTCAGGGAAATGTCTGATAATGGCATTTTTGACATTATAATATCTTAAAAGTTGCCAGTTTGAGCAATTACTATGAAACATTTTAGTTGGTTGTAAGAGTCTTAAATGATTTCTGCTTGTAATGCCAGAGACTGCTATAGCATTTTCCTGAAAAATGGAATGAGCTGAACAAAGAAGACAGAGATAAGAGAGGATGTGTGTGGCATGGAAGTCATGAATGAAAAATACTGAAATTTGCCTGATGTCTTTTCAATCCCAGATTGATTTTCTAGGAAAGAGAGATGATTTGTAGTGAAGAGCAAACCAAAAATACACATTTCCAAAGTAGTTTGGGGCAAAGTAAAACGTGCAAGGTGGGAGGAGATTAGTCGTAACTGGATGGCAGAGGCTGTACATGACCATGAGGAAGCAGAAAGAGAGCAGACACTGGAGTTGGTAGAGAAAATTGAAGATCTCTGTGTAGAGTGAATGCCAATGCAGCAACATTTACACACAATAAAGAATTATTTAGGTAAGGCAAAACTAGGAAACATTCTACAAATCTCTGATGGGACCCAAAAGAATGAAGCTAATGGGCAGCATGATGGTAGGTGGAATTCCAAGTAGGCAGACACAAAATTAGTTCTATATTAGGTGAAATAATCTGAATTATTTGCCAGAAACAATGTGCTAAGTCAACTGTAATTACTTCTTTCAACATCCTTTAAAGCAAGTTTATGTTTTTGAGGTTTTAATTTCTTCTGGTTTTAATTAAGAATTTTAGTCTTATGATGAGACTACCAGAGGAACCTTGGCCTTAAAATCCCAAGTGGAAGTTGATGTTTAAATGAGGTGTCTACACTGAGTTTCAGAAATATGGCTTACTAAAATAACTGATCCAATAGTCAATCTCAAATGCAGGCTGCTCTGGAACAGACAAAAACCTTTAGGCCTAAACTTAAAACAGTAAACTGCTGTAGAATTTCTGTCCAAAAAGAACATTTGAGTTTGCATTTATTATCCTTCAACTGGCATAAGCCATCCACTACTAACCAGAATGACAGCGTTGGTACAGGAGTCCTAGAGTACTGCAGCTGGAATCCGTAAGTGCATATTAAGTTAATCCTTTTATCTATGGTTATGAAGGCATTCTGGTGGAGAAGTTAATTTACTGATTCTAATAAATAGTAATACACTGGAAAGAAAATAATGGTAGTCTCTGATCTTCTCTGCTTTCTGCTGTAGCCTGAGGTAGAAATATTTTTAATATGGATTCACTACATAAGGATTTCCTTGCATCTCAGGAGAGCAGGACAATGCTGCCAGTGTGGGCCACGTGGATTGAAGAGCAGGCTTTGTCCTGTGTTCTACCAGCCCCAGCAGTGTTATTTTCCAGCTGTTAGAGAAACAGGGTTTCGCTTTCATTAAATAGTATACCAAAGTACCATTTGACATACTGCAATATTTGTGAATGGCATAGAGTTTACCACCTGCTGGAGCACTTTTTCTGAATACTGATTTTAAGATGTAGTTAATAGATAATTTTAGTGGGTGCAATTATATGAGGATGTTTTTGTTTTGTTTGGGATTAAATTGTTTTACCTACATTCATGGGTTTGGCACTTAGCTGTTGTTTGTACATGGATGCATGACTTAAACAGTGGATTAAATCCACAATATATTTCAGTGCTACTTTCACAATGACAACTTCATTTCCATCACAATCTGAAAACCTTCCTATAATTATATGATGTCCTGTAAATAAGCCATCTCTAGAGGGCTTTAGAGAATTAAATAATGGAGACAATATACAACAGTATGGAAAACTCCTGCAAAGACTTTGTACTGCAGTTAAACAAATGAAACCAGATTTAATTAAAAGATCAAAGACAGAGGAAATGGAGGAAAGCATGTTGTAAGGGAACTGAAAGGAGACAGAGAGTAAGGACATTTTTACAAAGAGAAACTTCTGAGTGACAGAACAGATTGGATGGGGAAAGGGTGACAGGCTCACAAGAGGGGTAGCTGTGGAGGAAGACTAAGTAACCCTAGAAGTGATGCAGCATGGGCTGAAATTGAGCAAAGCATGGGTCTAAGTGCTAGGAGGGCAGGGCTGGCTCCTGGCAGAGATCATAGAATCATAGAATAGATTGGGTTGGAAAAGACCTCCAAGATCTTCAAGTCCAACCCCTGATCCAACTCCAATTACTACATCATTGTACTAAGGGCTATGTCCAATCTCTTTTTAAAAACCTCCAGGGATGGTGAATCCACCACCTCTCTGGGCAGGCCATTCCAATGCCTGATTACTCTCTCTGTAAAGAATTTCTTCCTAACGTCTAACCTAAACTTCCCCTGGCAGAGCTTGAGCCCATGTCCCCTTGTCCTATTGTTGGTTGCCTGGGAGAAGAGACCAACCCCCACCTGGCTATAACTTCCCTTCAGGTAGTTGANATTATGGGAGACAGTATCAAAGGCTTTGCTGAAGTCCAGATAGACCACATCCACAGCCTTCCCCTCATCTACCAGGTGGGTCACGTGATCATAAAAGGAGATCAGGTTTGTCAAACAGGATCTGCCTCTCCTAAACCCGTGCTGGCTGGGTCAGATCCCTTGTCCATCCTGTAGCTGCTGTGTGATTGCACACAGGATGATCTGCTCCATAACTCTGCCAGGCACTGAGGTCAGGCTGACAGGCCTGTAGTTACCAGGGTCAGCCTTGCAGCCTTTTTTATGGATTGGGGTTATATTTGCCATCTTCCAAGCATATGGGACCTCCCCAGTGAGCCAGGACTGTTGGAAGATGATGGAGAGTGGCTTGGCAAGCTCTTCTGACAGTTCCCTCAAGATATGCTGGGTGGCTGCTGAGGGCTGCAGCAGGGAGCAGCCAGCCTTGCTTCTTTTGTGCTTGAGCCAGAGGCCTGGAAAGGCAGACTGAAGTAAGTTTTCTGTTTCTTGTGATTGGAGATACACCTGGTGAACAGAATTTATGGTGACTGGAATCTATTTTGGTTCTTAACTCTGCTGCAGTGTTGTCTAGTATTATTAATAATTTTAATATTTAATGAGAAAGTTTATTCTTACTGTCTCTGACATTATACTTTGCAAGTTGTAGGATTTAATATAAAATCTTCATAGCTCCATAACTGCTAGATATGTGACTGAAGTTTAAAGCAGATTACATACTTGTAAATAATGCATTAGCAAATATAAACGCAGGGAAGAAAACTTTATTTTATCTAAAACCTGTGGAGGAAAAACTAAGAATCACTAATTACAGAAGTAAAATGCTGAAGGAAACAACCCCACCTTCTCTCCCCACCTGATTTTAGAAAACTTAAGCTCTTTTTTTTTTTTTAACTTCAATATTCCTTATATTAGGTATTTAGAAATAATGTTATAATCTTTCTCAGCAATGAAAAGAAAACCACTATGTTTTGTCAGTCATGTAGCAGCATGCATCTGAATTAGCTATTTGCAGAGGTGTTTGAAATGTAGCTACAGTACTAGCCATGGAGAGATGGAGACAAAGAGGACCTCAACCTGCTTTCTCTGTAAGGTCTATTCCACCTTCCAAGGGTTACACAGGTTGCTACAAGTGTTTGTTATAATTTTTGTCATTTCAGGGCAGGCAGGGATTATTTTGCAAATTTTGCTCTTTTGTTGAGGCCAGAGGTTGCTGGTGCTTCTCCTATCAGCCCAGACTATCTGCTAGTTTCAAATTCCTCTAAATAACTCTCAGTGATGTCCCACTTCTAGTGCATTTTTACAGGAGATGGTAAAATTCCGTCTATCATCTTACAGTTTCTCTGGCAGGTTGTATGGCATTGGGCATCTTCCCACTGGCCCTCCATGAGGCCGAATTGCTGGTGTTGGACAAACTGAAGACTAGCTTGAAGCTTACCTGATGCAGATCTGGTACAGCTGCTGTACAGCTGCTTCACAGTTGTCTTTGCTTTTGCCTCCATCATTTTCCTGCACTGGTAGCTCTCTTTCAGTGTTACAGATGATGATTTTTAAGAGTATTGCTCTTTCTGTTCTGTGGCTACCTGACAACTGCACTTGGACTGGCGCATTTGTGTGTAGTGGCCTCTGGCCTTTGCCATGTTGTTGTAACAATCCATCTGCCCAACTGGTTCTCTCCCAGCTGTTCCCATGGCATGTGCTTCGCAGTTCAGCACACTGCTTTGCTTGCAAAGAGCCTTACTTCTCTGGCCAGTGCTGGGCACCTCTGCAGTTCCTGGGAGTTTGCAGTGGAGTCATCCAGTTTCAAAAGATGTTGATTCCTTCCTACTTGCCTTGCCTTTGCAACTAAGCTCTTTTTATTGATGAATGTCTGGGTGAAGATGATGTGTGCATAAATTTCTGTTTGGGTTTGAACTGCTTAATTCTAGTGTGTTGTATTTTGGCTTGTCTTTTGAAGGTAATATGTTGGAAAATACAATATCTGCTTCTGTTTACACATGATAAAAAGATCCAAAAGATCACAAAGCCTTTACATAGCCCAAATCTCAGGATTTGGAGGAGATATTTGCTGCTGATGATATTTTGCTTCCTGCCACTTAAAGAGAATAGAACCCCTCCATTTTCTCCCACATTTATGAACACCTCTTCCTCTGTCTTCTTCAACTTGCACTGCACAATGCAGGTGTGTGTCAAGCCCCAGGACTGATAACCTGACGTACTATTTTGCTTTTTCTCTGCTTTTTCATGTGAAGTGCTATTCATCTCAGGGCGTCAATCCTTAATTCTTCTGGGACAGTATGTAAATCCTCTCAGACAAAATCCAGTCTTGAGGGGGACTTCATCTCTCAGCTGGCAGGAGGGGATGCAGGATGTACCTTTTGCCCTTTGTAATCTGCTTAATCTTGCAGTGTGAATAATTTTTCAGTTCCTTTAATAACTCTTTTTTTTTTTTCCCCATTTTTTTGAGATTGCCTTTAGTCTTCAGAGTTGTATGTTAAGTTATTGACAGGGAATGAAGTCTTTATCTTCTGTTCCAAAAAAACTTGGTGTGGCAATTTAGAATGTACGTACTGTTTGGTATTTCAGCTGGCAACAGTGAGCAAAGTGTTTTCAGTCTCTGTATAATGCCTTCCATATTGTCAGGACTGCTATCATGTATGCTAAGCTACTGGCATTGCTCTAAGGCTGCCGTGGTTGACCTCTTTGGCACAGTGGTGCAGTTTTGGCTAGCTCTTGAGAGAGCTTAGCTCTTTTAATATTAATCATAAAACAATATGCTATGAGTACTGCTTTGCTTATTTATTTACTTACACAGATAAATGTCTGGTCCCAGGTCTTGGACCATCCCCACAGTTTAGTGCCATGTACTAGCTGTCTTCAACACACTCAGGGTCTGTTTAGCAATATGAAGGATATGGAGATATAGCTATTTGTTACTTGAGTCCTTTTGTGTCCTTTGTCTGAATGTTTCCTAGACGAATCACCTGGAATCTTTCGGATGTCCTCAGATATTTGATGTTAGATGGATAGACAGCCCCACCCCTGTTGGTGTCCTACTCCAAGTACTTGTTAGGAATTGGATGTAACTTTACATCGCATTCCTGGATTGCCTCTACCTCAGCTCTTTCTTCTACATGAGTCTCCTTCTGAAGCTTTGACACTTGACTCAGTTTACACTTCACCTCTAGACTCTGGCTGGTATTTGCAGCAGATCAGAGTCAACAGTACTTATGACCTCTCAGTCAATTATACTGATAAACTTCACTACCTTCATTATGATGGGACTTCTCAATAACACAGAAAGGAGTAATTTTGCCCTAGGCTAAAAGGAGCTTTGTGTCATTGTCTGGTACTAAATAGGAATTATTACTACTAAATAAGAATTTCTTTTCAGTGCTTTAGTCCACGGTTTTAGCTCCATGAAGGCTTTTTCTTCCAGAGGGCTTCCTCTCTGAAACTAGGGACTAGATTGCTGACTGATTCATTAAGAATCTACAGTCAGGACAACTCCTTTTTAAATTACTCCTTTGTGGTTAACACAATCAAGTGTTTTGGGAAGCTTGAGGTTGCATAGAGAGAAAATGAAGACTGACTGCTTGAACTCTTAAGCATTCAGCACCTTGGGGCACCATGTTTCTGTCATCTCCCAAAACTCTGTGGCTTATCCTGAACTTTTGCCATGCAGTGCAGAGGATATCCTTCATGTCTGCTTCCACAGACTCTGAATGCAGTATCTGCCCTTTGATGGATATTCTAGGATCCATACATTTGTGTAGCAGTCACAAATTGCTTCAATGGCATATTAATAGCACTTGGCCACAATTCTTCATTCTAATGGTGCCACTTAGCAGTGCTGCAGGAGAATATATCTCAGTGGCTCCCTCATCCATCTGGAACTGAATTGGTCCTATTGATCTAATAGGAAAGTTGCTAATTTAGCAGCTGAGCTGCTGGTAGCTTGTTCTGACAGAAAAATACTGCTGTCATTTACTACGTTCACATACCAGCTCACTCTCCTCTGGAAATACAGCTCATCTCAATATAGCTATAATCTGGATTGGAAAGGGAGAAATTGTCCAGTCACATTGATCAGTGCTAATGGGAAATGGAGGAAGAGAAGAAGATTTAGTTAATTAGTTATTTTCCCCTCCCTTCACAGATAAATTTGATCCTCTTTCCTCTCTTCTGGGTTCTGTTAGTTTAAGCCTGATCTCATTGTTCTGTGCTGCTAGCACTCCTCATTTTGATTTCAGTTCCAGAGTGGCTCAGATGGTCTTCCTGCCTGCAAAGCATATCTTTATGTTTAGGTTTGTGCCTCTGTATTGCCTTCTTGTAAGCTTGAAACATCCACAAAAGTTTTGTCTCAGATTATTCCTTTATGTTTTCAAGATTACCTATATCATGAAACTTCCAGGTTTATAATGAAAGTGTCTATTCCACACACTGAGTCTTTCCCTCTTTTTGAGAGGAGGGTAAAACAATACAATATCTCTTTTTGTTCCCATTCCGCACAAGATAAAAATTTGTCCAGAACTTTTACCACGTATTCAAATGTTTTCAACCCTGTACTCAGCAGTTATGCTTCTTAATTTTATTTCCAGGTGGGTGAACTCCTGGGAAGATCTCAGATGTGTTTTAAAGAGGGAAGGTAGATCGCAACACAATTCTGAGCCGGTGTTGGTCTGCTTGTGGTGGCCCAGGGATCTCTCTGGCTGGTTCCCCAGCCACGCGTGCCCAGGTTCTCCCCTCTATGCACAGGGATCCCTTGGTTTGCTGTTTTTGGTGTGAGGAGCTGGTTGTTACATGTTGTTATGCAATAGTCATGAAGGAAACATCACCAGCATCAGCAAGGATGCTGAAGAAAGTTCAGGTAAAATCACATTTTTTTTTCTTTGTTTTGGTTCATTTAGCCTTGTTGTTTTGTTTGTTTTGTTTGTTGTTTGTTGCTTGTCATTTGTAGAGGTTTTTTTTTTGTTGTTGTTTTTGTTTTTGTTTTTTTCCTACTGAGCTAAGCTGTGTACATATTTCAGGGCTAGTAGCAAAATCACTTTGTTTAAAATTACTTTAGGAAAATAGCACTAGGGATGGGGTTGTTCTTGTTATGTCTGATCTCCACCCCACCATCTCCCAGAACTGATGCTGGTAAATACTGTTTTTATTTAACTGTCTTAAATAAGCTGCATACTCTTGAATACTC
>VWZY01005611.1:0-166566 GCA_013399075.1 Chloroceryle aenea | reverse complement strand
AAGTGGAGGATCACTGGAAACTATAAATCTCTAAGGAGATTTGTGAAGTCCTAAGGTTGGGTTTCTGGAGTGTGGTTTTTCTCCATAGTTCTTAAGAGACCCTTATTCAAGACCGAATATGGAGAATAGTTGCAATTTCAACTATTTATTTTCTCTATAGAAATTAATGTATGAAAGAATGACCCGTTAATGACATAGATAGCAACCGTGAAATGCTGTTTGCATATTGGACTTCCATTTTCTCCTTGTTCTGCAAAAGTTTTTTTTTAATTGTTTAAACTCTGTATGCTGCAAAATACAGTTCACTGAGACTTCTTGTGCATTGAAACCAAACTGGACGTTGTTTAGGGAGCAGGGAGTTGCTGATAGATGTGATCCTTCCCTGTGAGATGAACTGGGGGCTGGAGAGTGATACGACTATTTCCTACCCAGCTTTTATTGCATCCATACTTGTAACTCTGATGCCATGCAGATAAAAGAATTACCCCTAGAAGTCTTAATGGGTAAATACAAACCATATGAATTTATTAAATTTTATGCTAGTGACAGATTGTGTGTTCTGTCATTTTTAAAAGGCGATTTCTTTCATTGTCATCATGGCCTTGTCTGTTTAACTTAGTTTGATATAGCTTAGAACATCTTAGTGTTACATTGACTAATGTGATGATAGTAGGTCAAATAAAGAATCTTTCTTGGGTAGTTGTTCAAAGTAAAATGAATGACATCCAGACACTGCACCAAATGAGTCTCAGCCTGGTTTCCCTTCTCTCCATTTAAACCATTGAGCTTTAAGGTCAATCAGATCTTGGAAACAAATTTCACTGATTGTATTAAAATAAACTCTGTCTACGTCGGACATTTTAATTGTGCTTATACAGATACTGCTGCCTAGAGAGATAAAATATTAAACACATGATGAATAATGCAGCTGTCTGACAGTACTGTGATCTTTATGTGAACAAGAAAGTCATAAATTGCCTGGGTATTGAACTGACACAACACTAGCTATTATTTCTGCAGTGACAAGTTGCATGATGCAATGTTGGACATTGTGTATTTTTTAGAGAAGAAATAGTACTTTTCCATCTCTCACTACAGGAACAGATCTGTGCATTTGTTTGCTCCCTGGCAGCTAACACAGCTGTATGGAAAGCCAGGGTTGAATGTAGCTCTGCACAGTAATGTGCAGAGGAGAGGCCAATCAGTGGAGACATCCATGTGAAATTGCATATTGAGCCATGGGAAAGAAAACTGAAGATGCTTTATGTAACAAGCTGTTTATTAATGACATTTAGCTTCTAGTTTCTTTCTTTGGCAATGCAACTCTTCTCTCTTGCAACGCGATGACACTATCTTAGTTTACTCTGCTGTTTTGTCTGCTGAACTGCAGCTCCGACTGCCATTCCCTCCTTCCTTTTATGAGTATAACCTGGCCCGCTGGCTTCAATTTGACCACTGGAAGATGTTTCTTTTGTCCCTTAATTCTTTTTGCCATGAATGTATTTTTGTTTCATTTTTAAATGAAAATAAGTATTTCCAATATTTTTTTCTGAAACCGTCTCTGTTGCTGAAGATTCAGTTATGTAGAGGCAGTGTCCTTTAACCTTTAAGATTAAGATGGATTTTCATCCCACTTGCCTTGCTGAGGACTGGTCCCTAGTACGGAGCATTTCTTCTTTAACGAAACATCTTTAAAAGGGGAGAATTTCACTTTTAAAATTAATCACCATGGCAACCTTTACAGTGAATTTCCAAACATAGAAAGTTGCCTTTAAGAAGCATTCTCGTCTAAGAGAAAGGTGAGTTTTTGCAGCTTCTAACAATGTTCCCAAAGAATAGATTTTACAAGAAGATTATAAAGAACCTGTTAGAAGTACTTTTATATGCAGAAAGTAACAGTTATATGATCCTAATGATTCTTTTCTTTTTTAAGGATGCTGCATGCTAACTAATCTCATCATAATGCTGTCTTAAAATAGACTTGGAGAACTAGATAGAGCCTGGTGGTAATACTTGTGATATCACTAGATATCATCAAGGTGAATTTATAGTTAACAATTTGCAGATGTTTCTGTCATACTTTGAACATTTTTTTCCCTTTTCCTAGTTCTTGGCTGCCTTTTCATGCATATTCAGTGTCATATTGGGAAATACCTCTTTTAAATAAGAAAAAAAGTGAGGTAACAGAATAGAAGGGGGAGAAACAAATCGCTCATGCATTAAAAGAAGAAAATGCCTCACACATTGTAGTTCAGTGAAATGTAACTTTAGAACTCATCTCTGTGTTCCTCTGATTTCTCTCTGTACTCAGCTGTACTATTTTGTGTCCCATTATCTGTGTGTAGATCCAAGGAACATGGAATTTGTTTTCCCACTGGAAATTCCCCAGTGAAAATATTGTACACCAGATGAAATCCTGATCTTTTCCCTGAAATTGGAACTGTTGTGTTTCATTCTGAAACCCCCATAAATAAAGGCACTTTCTATGTCCAAATGAGGTGCGAGACTGAGAGAAGGATGTTACAGATAGAGAACTTCAGTCTCTGCAGATTTCAGGGGATGGTTGGGAAGCTGATGGACTGGCAAGAGACAACCACTTCTAATCAAATTGCAAAAGTACCACAGAAAACATTTTGCTAAAAAATTCCTCTTGACTCTACCTAGATGGAGTATAATGATTCAAAAGTGTATTAGGGTGTGGGGGAGTATTCCCACACTGCACATAGCAAGTAGGAGGGCAGGTCAGTAGAGGACTTTCCTTTTCTCCTTTCATGCCATCTGTGACTGTAATTGTGAGGTCTTGAGCTGCCCATGGTGGGTGGCTGAGATGCACTGTTGGCGTCTGGAACGGGCTCAATTGGCTCTGACCATGAGCTCACCTCCTGATTTTATTTAGCTGTATAGCCGCAGTTCATTTCTAGTTCACTGATCTTGTCCCCAGCTTGGAGAAAGCAAGCTCATTCTGCTGCAATTAGGACTGGGTGATGCTGTTGTCATTCCAGAGGTAATTCTCTGTGCAGTACATATCTAGAATATAGCTTTTCTAAGATGGGGAAAGTTTTGGAATGACTTCTTAAAATTTTATTAATGTAACAAATCTTTTAAAGGTGACAGCCTTACATTCAATACCTCAGTAGTTCAATTAAAAGTAATGCAGTTAAAAATAAGCTCAATTACTAAATTATTCATGTTATGTAACATCTTTAGAAAAGTTTAACTTTTAGAGTAAAGTTAGCAGTAAAGTTGGTAACAGTTATCTGAAGTGTGTGTTCTTGGGAAATGTGTCTGCCATCACTCAGTGATATTTTTATTTCATGTGAAATGTGGGTAAGTAGAGGATTGCCTTTTGTGCTTTTGTAATGGAGGATAGGATCACTGGTGATCTAAAGTGGGTGTTTTTCTTATGTGTACAGAGGCCTGTCAAGAATGTTATTTTAAATTCCATTGTCATCTTTAACCTGGACAAGGTGTTTGGTCAGAGAGAGCTCAGCAAGGAGTGCATTTACCAAATACCATTTAGGCATGGGATTGTGTCTGCAAGAAAGATGATAGCAAGTCATGCCAAGTGACTGCAAGTTGAACAAGAATCTTTAAAAAAAAAAAGTGACTGTTGTGAATTACCGTGACTGAGTCTCTAAAAAATTGGCTGAAGGATTGATCTTATGCACGTTGTCAAATGTTTTCCTTTCCCAACAATTCTGATAGATAGGATTATAGATAGGTCAAAATATATCTCATACCATCCATCAGCTTATAGCAAACCCTAGTATGTAGTCTTTTCACCGAGAAAGTTAGATTTGGTATTTGCAGCTGTCAAAGGTGCATTATTATTGTAATGTTTTATAAACAATACATATTCCTTTCTATAGAAGGGGTGAATGGAAGACTTAATGCATTATAAATAAGAACTGTAGTTTTAAGATTAAGGAGAAGAGATGAGCTGAGGCATAGTGCAATAAAACACAGAGAAAAGAACTTTGTTTCATACATTTATTGTCTCTTGAACTTGTATGAACCAGGAAGAAAGCAGTCGGGGAATTATCACTTTGCATGAATTAAAAATATTTATGGTCTTTGTATTCATTGAATGTGAATTTTGTGTCAGGGAGTATAAGCACTGAATTCTAAACTGTGGTTATTCATAGAAATTGGATTAAAGTAACTACTTTGAGATTAATTTTTTTTTTTTATTGAATATATAAACCATTTTAATAGAATCATTGAATCATTTAGGTTGGAATGGACCTTAAAGATCATCTAGTTCCAACCCTCCTGCCATGAGCAGGGACACCTTCTACTAGACCAGGCTGCTCAAAGCCCCTTCCAACTGGGCATTGAGCACTTACAGGGATGGGTCATCCACAACCTCTCAGCATACTCACAGTAAAGAACTTCTTTACATTTAATGTAAATCTACTGTCTTCCAGGTTGAAACCATTACCCCCTGTCCTTTCGTAGAATCATAGAATGGTTTGAGTTGGAAGTGGCCTTTAAAGGTTATCTAGTTCAAACTTTCTAGAGTGAGCAGGGACATCTTCAATGACAACAGGTTGATCAGAGCCCTGTCCAACTTGGCCATGAATGTTTAGAAGGATGGAGCATCTACTACCTCTCTGGGCAACCTATGCCACTGTTTCACCACCCTCATTGTAAAAATTTTCTTCCTTACATCTAGTCTAAACCTCTTTTAGTTTAAAACCATTACCCCTTGTCCTGTTGCAACAGGCCCTGATAAAATGTCTGAACCCATCTTTCTTATAGGCTCCCTTCAAGTATTGAAAGGCCACAATAAGGTCTTCCTGGAGCCTTCTCTTCTTCAAGTTGAACAACTCCAGCTCTCTCAGACTTTCTTTATAGGGGAGGTGTTCCATCCCTATGATCATCTTTGTGGTACTCCTCTGGACCTGCTCCAACAGGTTGATGTCTTTCCTGTGATGCTAACCCCCAGATCTGGATACAGTACTCCAGATGGTGTCTCACCAGAGCGGATTAGAGGGGGAGAATCATCTTCCTTGACATGCTGGTCAAGCTTTTGACCATATAACGTTAAATTCAAAGAACGAAAGAGCAGTTATGGAACTGATAGGAGCACCAAGTATCTCACGCATATTTCAACAGCAATTTTTACAACTTATGAATCATCCTTATACTTGGTCTGATATTTAGGTTCTGATGTATTTACCTATAAAATAGATTGTTAACTGGAAAAACTGAGATGAAAAATAAAGAAAGGCTCAGTATTGTCAACAATGAACTTTTCCTTATCTTGATTGGTTTAGTTTTAATTTTTAAAAGTCCAGGTGGAGACGCATAACTGAAGAATACAGCTTGACAGCTGCAAAGGTAGGAGTAAAGTCAAACCCAGCAGTTTATGAAAAAAAAGGAGTATAGCAATCATTTCCTTGACAGAACCTGACCACTGAAGGAAGTATTGTTGATAGGCATAAAATGAAGACTGTGCCCAATTTTCCACAAGGAGAGATGTCACATAAGAAAGCTGAAAATGTCATGAACATTATCAGGAGTTGAGAGGAAATACTCTCCGACAGGTGTTATTCTTATCTAATGTTCATTATCTCATAAAACTTCTTCCACTCCAATTCTAACTCATCTACTTCTTTTGCTTCTAGGCACATAATACACTTTATGGATTGAGGCGTTAAGGTCATCTTTGGAAATCTACTTCCAGATTGCTGTTCATGCAATTGTCATTATGACTACTGTGATCCATTAATAGTCTTTTGTAAGCAGGCTCATATTGCTTTGGAAATGAAGAAAAATATTTCTGGTTGATGGATAACTCCTCAAAAAAAAAGTAACATGAACATTATCTCTAAACTCAGCCTTTCCGGTATTTAGGTTTGTGTTCATAAAGGATTAAACGAAAGAGATGAGTCCAGTGGGACCCATGATTTTTGGTACCATTTTGTTTCTGTGGCTTTGATGCAATATGAAGAGGTATGCATTGCTCTTTCTTTCAGGGAGTCTGTAAGACAGCTTTATGTGGTTATGTCTTACCAGGCAATCAGCCAGGAAGGAATGACGTAGGCATGGTGGTTGGTAGTTTTTATGTTCTTGGTCTTCATTGTGTTTTATAAACAAAAAAAAGGATTTTACATTTGGAAGTCTGTGGTGATATGTTTTAGCTGTTGGTTGTTTGGTTTGGTTTTTTATTTCATTGACTAGGCTGTCTATCAGCTTTTTGGGGTTTCAGTGCTCTACAAGCTTAACTGAACTTTACTGTTGTCTTTTTTTCCTGATACATTGCTGTTCCTGTATTTGTGTTTTCTCTTTGTGAACGGTGGGTGCACCATTACAGAAGCAGAGTACACAACCATTTTCAGTTGTTCAGAAACTGTGTATCGCTCAAAGACAGTCCCAGTTAATGACACTTTTAACTCTTCTCAGAATCGCTACTAACAAGTTTTAGGACTGTATAGGCAGTTTTGGCAATGAGATTTCAGTTTAGGAATTGTTCACAAAGCTTGTGTTCTACACATCTGTTGAACTGGCTGTTCTTGACTGAGCAAAATGGTATCTGTGAAGAGAAACAGTCTCTCTTGCCCAGCTGTCTGGTTGGTTTAAATCCTCAAAACCTGTGTGATATTTAGAACAAATGCAGCATCATTCTCAGACTGGAATGACCTTACAAGTAAAAATTTCAATATATTTGCAATAGTTACAAAGAGAATTTACAAATATTTGCAGTATTTGTTACATATGTTTTGTGGGGGTTTTTTTTTTGTTGTTGTTTGTTTGTTTTACTTTTTTTTCATGGTTTTGAAAATTAATTAAAGGTAATGGCACATTGATTGTCAGAGGTACAAGTGAAGAATGGCAAAGTTTTATAAAAGAGTATTTGTGAAAGTCCTTTCACTGAGAAAAAATCAGTCATGGGAGCTGAATTTAGGTGTGTGTTTCTCTTTATAGGTTCTTTCTATAATCAAGCCATTTTAGATGGATTTGGAAAATTTGTGTCTTTTCTGTGCCTCTTAAGTTTTAGGAACATCCAACATCCAGTGCTTTGTGCAGTGCAGAAAACCTAGCTTAAAGTTTATCTTGCAAACTTAGCATGTTTTTCTGAATTGCTAATGTATCATTTACATGTTAAAGAACAGTGGGCTTTGCCCTTGCACAAGGCTATTATTCAGTAAATGAGTTAGAGCGTGGACTGCCTTTTACAAAAACAGATTTGTATGTTACAGACCTCGTGTCCTATAATGTAGTTACGTGTTTTTATAGCCTCCTACCATTTCTTCTGATTCTGCTATAAAGAGCTCAAAAAATTTAAATTATATCAGTCAGTAGAGTGCTTCTTTCCATCTCTGTATACTTATCTGACAAATTCAGACAAACCTTATGTAATTACCATTGTCTTTCAAAGAGTTTATTGGTCTTCCATCAAGTACACAATGTAGCTCGGAGGTGAAATAAGCAAGACCTGTGCTGTGTTCAGTCCAGACCAGCATAAGTTGAGAACAATCAATTGGATCACTATGAGAAATGTATGGAGGAACATGGCAGGTTTACACATTCTTTTCAACAGCATCTTGTTATTATTAATTGTCTGGAGTCTTTGACAGAAAGATGTGGTGACAGATGAACACAGATTTTTCACTGGCATCTACTGCCATTCCCTCTGGGGATTGCCCTCACTTTATGACCACTTAGAAAGCTTAGCACCACAGGCTTTGTTACAACCAAAAGCATTGCTTGCCAAGAGACAGAATGTTGTGGAAATTAATGATACACAAAAGAAAGTAGTACAAATACCTCAAGATTTCTGATGCAACTGGCCCTTCTTAACATGTCTTTTCTATAGATGCTTAAGCAAGTGTGGCTGTGGAGTCTGCTGTGTTGCTCATCCAGCCATTGCAGTGTTGCTCATCCAGGCTCTGCTAGAGAGGCATACCACAGCATTTCCTTCCAGCCTGTGCAAGAGCCCCTTCCCCAGGAAGGGGTGGGGTGGGAGCTTTCCAGACCTTATTCCAGCTGGGCTTCAATGCTAGACCCTGGACATAGGAGATGCTGGGGCCTGGCATGTGCCTGAAGATGTTGGTTGTATAGTATCTAAATAAAATTATCATCAAAGTAAAAGCTAATGATCAATAAAACTATCTGTGGGCAGAAAGCATTCTGAAAGCCTGTGAAAGGCCCCATAGCAGGGTCACGGGCTGGGTAAAGACAGGAGTGGATTTAACGTGCTGCGTGCAGGTTCCCTGGAGACTATCACTGGGGCTGGCCTGGTGCTGAAGTACCGAGAGAATACCCATGCTGAACCAGTCCTGTGGAACAGGATGCCAAAAGTTAAATTAAACCTCGTTGCTGTGCTGAAAATTGTTACTGTCTGCACCGTGGAGGCAGACACATTCAGATGTATCCTGAGCCTTTTTTCCCCATCTGTGAATTCTCCTGGTTTTTTTTTCTTGTTTCACAGATGATGTCTCAGATTGATTGCACTGTTCTGCATTATAGAGAATATACTATTAAATGAGATAAAATGAGACTTATGGTATCTGAAATGTAGCAGTTGACATTCAGGTAGTACATTAAGATATAAAAAAAAAAAAAGAATTCTCTACTTTTAAATCTACTTACATTTAAAATATATCTGCATGACTAGTGCTTCACTTCATTCTTCAGACAGTAAAAAGCATCTGGGACTTGACTTGGTGCTTTGTTTCATGAGCTTTGCCCTGATGGTTGTACTATGTACAAGTGCTGTCTTACCAGTTACCTTTTACTACATACACATGAGCAAAAGGCTCAAAAATCAGTGCAGGCAGGTGTAATGAGAATGCTTTTGATTTTGAAAATCAGAGTAATAGCTAGTTCTTGAGAAAGAAAACAATTTTGAATGCAGTACTTAACACAAGTGAAAAAAAGTTATAAATCATCTTGGTGTTCTATTTTTGGCCAGTAAATGCTATGCATACATAATAAATTGAATAAGACAAGAGTTACTGCATAGTTTCCAAATCAGTAAGTGCCATTTAAGAAGACAGATCCAATCTTCTAATTTTTTAAAAGAAATAGATATTGCCTCAAAGAAAGAAGTGTTGACACGACGTTATTTATCATGACAGAAGCTGAGATCTTGTATCTCTTTGGTTTTTTGTATGAACCTACATTCATTCTAGTGCAAATCTATACTCCACTTACTTACAGAAATGGTGAGTCAAAAGCCAGAACATACACTGCACAGAAATTCTAATATTCTTGCACTTTTTTTTTCCCTTTGAATGTCTTTTGAGCACTTTCTGAAGTCACTTTTCAATGTAATGCTTAAAATATTTCTAAGAGAATTTGCTTCTGGACACTTGAAATGTTTCATCTTGGTTGGACTTCATCTTTTCACTCTGCTTTGTTTTATTATTGATGTGGTTTTCCTTCTATTTTAATTTTTATATTTTAAATTATTTCTTACTATTTATACACTACAGTAACATTAATTAAGGATTGGTATTACAGATGGTGTTTCAGTAATTGAAACGATAATTGTTTTTTGGCTTGATCAGAGGTATCAACAATTTGTATTCTATTTAACTTAACACATTTTTCAATGTCAGGTGATAAAATTAAAAATCCAGGATATTCCAGACCAGATAAGGTTACATTTATTTTCTAAATAAAATTTTTGATAGCAACTCTTGATTTTGGAACAGTTTTTACCTAAAAAATTGGCAATTTTTGATAAACATTCTACTGAGAATGTTTTGTCTGCCTCAGGTTTTGCTTCTCTGTTGTGTCTGGCAGGGTAAGTATTCTTCCTCACTGCTATTTTCATGTAAATTTTACATTTTTATTTTTTCAAATTACTCTTCAGAATGCATGTGATTCTAATACTATTAAAAGTCCAGTTATAATAACAAAGTAAATCAAAGTGGATACTAAACCAGAGAAGAGTCATAAACAGAACAATAAAAAAGCAGGCAACCCTAGTAAGAATACAGTCAGCTGGGATGGTGACAGACAACACTGATTGCATCTTGCTGGGAAAACTGAAGGGCTGTATATTTTACTCACAAAAAATAGGTCTTTTATTCCAGTAGCCTGGAAAATGAGTCAGTGTATATGTGCTACATACAGTGTATTTTCTTTTTGTAGAGAGGATCTAAATAATGAATTGCTAAGAGAGAAATAAAAACACTAGACTTATAAATTAAATTAGGAAAAGTAAATTTTGGGGGAAAAGTTCCATTTATTCACCTGGGCTCATACAACTTGCATAAGCAGCACCCTGAGTTTGGCACCATGGTTCTACAGCACACCCGTGACAATCACTGATAATTCAACAGCAACCAAAAAGAGCTTTTTATTCACTTAGCGAAGCTTTTCTCTTCGATCAAGCCTAAGGAAGACAAGTGGTATTTCAGACTGTCATGTAGACTATTAAAGTATCACTATTATGACTCTCTTCAAGACATGTTCATGACTTCAGCTGGATATCTTGCATCTCTGTGAGCATTATGGGAGTTTTTTAGTCACAGTAGATAGTTGCTGTTGAGTGTTATCTTGTAGTTTAATAAACTGCCGTTGGGGCTATAAAAGCAAGCCTTTGATGGTGGGCCTAAGCTAAGTATGATCTTTTTATTCATTAGGACTTTGACAGAGTTAAATTGACACTGACTCTGGATGCAGTTATACCCCAGGTGTGTGTATATATATGTTATATCACTTTCATAGGGGAGAATAAGATATTCTGGCCTAAAGCACAGTTGCAAATGTAAATCTATGTCCCCCTGGGGACATAGATTAAAGATTAAAGAGTCTGCTTTAACAGTCTTTAACTGTTTGTTTCTAGATCAATGCAGGTAACACTGCATAAACCCATTATGTATGCAGGCCCTTTGTTCTTGGAGTCCTGGTCCTAGTTCAGACATGTCATTGGTCAAAATGCAGATCTTAACATTATCAGAGACTGGCAGGAATGGGATGATGTTACCCTCCTCCTGCTGAAGGAGGGTAACTGGGAAAAAAAAAAAAGGCAGTAACAGGTAATACACCTTTGTGAAAATTTGTTTTGCTGATACAAAAGGGCTGTACAGTGCTGCTCTTACAGAAAATATAAACATGAGACCTAGAAAGCAACTGAAGTGGAAAAAGATGCAACATACAAATGAGAGAGATGATGTGGTATTGCTTTCTATTGCCTTGGCATAGGGGCCTCAAGCAGGTGAGATAGGATGGAGACACCCAATTCACTAGAAAATTGCCTGAAGAGCTGGCAAATGTGGCAGAGAGGCAGAACCTATCTACAAGTATCTTGGGGCAAATGAAATTACAAGGGAAAGAACAAAACCAAAGACATTGTTGTGTCACTGTGTAAATCCCTGTTGAAGGCACATCTGGAACATCATGGGCATTTCTTCTGGTCTTGAAACTTCTTGAAACTTTCACAATGTGCTTTTCAGGCCTTCAGGAAGGAACAGAGGAAGAGTGATGAAGGATTACTGGAGGTATACAACAGCTTCTTGGTGAAGATCAACAGTGTAAACCAGGTCTCCTAAGCTTGAGAATAGAAACAACAAAGAGGGGATACGATAGAGCTCTGTGGTATTATGAGTAGAAAGGTAAAGGGAAGTGGTTGTTCAATATTACACTTTGGAGATGACATTTTTCAAAAATAGAAGTGTTACTGCATTACAGGCTGAATATTTAATCTCTATGGTTTCTTTCTATGGAAAAGTATATATGCTAAACATGTATGTCAGTCTGGAAGCTATCTGGATACATTTTTTTGTAGGAAGTTGGAGGGGGGGCAGGGAATCACATTTAGGGAGCAGTTTCTAAAACTACTACAGATCTTGCAAATCCTGTTTTCTCTCCAATATTTTGGAGAGAGCTGGGGAGAAGACCATGCCAAGCTTTAGAAAACCGAACACGTGTAACTTGTCAAGGTGCACAGTGTTAGTCTTTCTCTCTAGCCAGTCCAATTCCTGGGAAGTTCTGTAAGTAGATGCTTTTTCTGTTTGCATATTTAAAGGTTTGCAGTTGTGGCTGTTTTTTACACCTGAAGTGTCTAAAGTGTTCCAGCATTTTCAGAGCTATACTTGATGCATAATCTAGGCTCAGATAAGATTTCATGAATCAATTTTTACCAATGTCAAGGGACTTGATGCTGTGTTAGAGAGGTGATATTTAAACATCTGTAAAATTATTTAATCTGGTGTAGAAATCCTATTGCTGTTGTAAAATTTTTCTCCAAGGTGTAGGAAAAGATAGCCATGCTTTTCTCGATGTATTTCTTATCTAAGTAGGGCACAGGGGGTGAGGAAGGGAACTGCCTTTAGCCTGCTTTGAGACATGTGTACAGAGGGCAGCAGGTGAATCTTTCTCTCATGTGCATTCATTTCCATATAGGATTCAGAGCAAGCAAAAGAGTCCATCATGGCATCAAGAACAGCTGTCTCTCTGCTGAGTCTCAGATGCAACTGGGTTTGCACAAGAAACTTTTTATGTTCCTTGCCCTTTCTGAGCTTCCCTTTACCAAGGCTGGCTTCAAATTGTGAAAAAGCTGAAACTGTCTGCAAAGCATCATTGACTTTTAATGGGAAATGTGGCAATTTGCACAAGGTGAGGAAAGGGTGCTTAGCTTTTTAAGGTGGACAGGTTAGCTCACTTTATCCTTCCTTAGGTGTAAAACTTGAAAGGAGTGAAATATGTAATTTACCCATTTATATACTGCACCTTAAAGCCTCATTTTCCATGCTCTGCCCATGCTTCCGAAGTGCTTCCTTATGACCTTGCTTATCTGTGCCTTGATGACTGGAGGCTCTCCAGAGCTGCTTTACTTCTTGTGGCCCTACATGATGTTGCACCTGAGATTTTCCTCAGTTCTTGCTCTATGCTTCCTTGCACTTGCTCTGCTCTGAAAAGGGCCTTTTAAAAAAAGGGTCTACCTCAATCTTCTCCTAAGGCTGAAACAGAATGAAACACCCACATAAAAGAGAGAAATAGCTGGAGTAATTTGTCTCAAACATTAGCACTGACATGCTGATAATAGCAAACCCAAAAGACTTAGTGCACCTGCCAGCAGCAGTTTGTTAGCCCAGAGAAGGTCTACAGAGTGGGTCAGGGTACTTGAGGCTAATTAAGCTCTGTTAGCTAATGGATTGTTTATACAGCTTTGTAACTTTGCATTGCATTACTATTGCTTATTCATGTTCATATTATCTCTGGCTAGAGACAGACATATCAGGAAGGAACCTATAAATATATGCCTGTACCCCAAAGAGGTGCAGGGTGGAACAGAACTGGGGCTGACCCAGACTTGACTAGTCACTACAGGGGAGTGTCTCCATAGGCAGGGATGTGTCTCATTCCTGGCACAGTATAATTTGGATATGGTGCCTTGCTAACCTCACTTCTGGCACTATAGCCATCTTCACCAGCACCAGAGCCATGGCACTATGCTCAGTTGAATGGCACAGACATGCTGTATGAGGTCCACTGGGTGCAGATGTGCAGTGCAGAGGTACGTGGCACACAAAACCTAGCCAGGGCTAAGCCATGACCAAAGTAGATGCCTCTGCAGAGTGACTTCTGAATGGAGAAGGATGAGGTCATTCATCTCAGTAACATCTGACAAGCCAACATAACAGATAGCATTATCTCATAAAATTTTGCATGCAGGCACACTCTACTCTTTTCTACTATTAGAAATTTCTCCTTCCTTTTTCTTCTTTATGTTTGATTTTATTGCTTCTTGACTTGGAAGTGCTTTAATACTTTGCTATTAAAGTTCTCATGTGCAGGAATTATCTGGAGCATTATAAATTTTTAGTGTCATAAGCATACTACCACTTTATAAGAGGCAAAATATGCTCAGTGTGAAAGAAATGCTGCTTTGGAAAAATTGATAATAAAAAGTCATAACTGGGAGCAATAAAGGTTAGCCAGAAGCAGGATAGAGGCTACTCTTCTCTGCTGGCAAACTGCACAGCTGAGATGCATTGGCAGAAAGGGAGTGAAGGCGTTTCTCTTAGGTGAACCTGCAAGCTCAAACATAGGCATCAGAGAAGAACAAAAGGGCAGCAAGAGGAGCAGCTCCTCATGGAGACAAGAAGCTTGTATGGAAGAAATGATAGAAATGTAGGTAAGGAAGGGGAAGGCATGTGAAGATTTGAACATACAGAGAAGTATTTTTGCTGTATGCAGGAAAGGAAAAAAGCTGTCTGATGCATATTAAACTTGGCTTAAATCTCATCCAGCTTCAAAACACTAAACTTTACTTGGTTTGCATTCAAGTGCAGGCAATTTGAGCCCTGACCAGAAGTCAGTCCTCCAAAGTGAACAGTTGGCTGTGGCTGCTGGACAGTATTTAAGTCTTTCACTTGCATTTGCACTGCAGCCCTGGGTTGAAATGATGCTCTTGATCCATCATATTAAGCCAGAGGGAGAGGCAGGAGAAACTCTTGGGTTTTGTAGTATCTATACTGCCTGTCAGAGCATGCCAGTGTGCTCATAACCAGATACTGAGGCTGTCAAGCTCACTTAAAAATGACTATGCAGCAGGGACAGGTACAATCAGAGACTGTGTAGCCAGGCATGTAACAGCACTGGGATTTTGGTATTAGCAACTATATGGCCAAACCTGAAGGCAGGAGAAAAACTTCACCAGACGTGCTTAATGGAAGACAAGAGTCTGAGGTTTACTGCTGGGGAACTTGTCTTTTTTTTAGATGTCTTGTGTGGGTACTGTCACGCCGAAAAAAGTAATTGATGTTAACTTTCATGTGTACTCTTCAGAGATCTCTGCACTGCTTTCTCACATGTCTAACCCATAAACCCCAGGATTCATCATCAGCATGTGTTACTTGCAGAAAGAATAGTACTATTAGTACTGCTTAGTGCCAATAGTTCACCAGATTTTCACTTCCTATAAGTTACATGTCCTATTCCCAGTAGCTTTTTCTACTTCTGGTTCCTGCCTTTGTCTCTGCTTTTCTCTATGTTCTTTGGAGATGTATTTCCAACTGCCAATATCCTTTTTTTTATTTATTCATTTTTAATAAGGACTTTCACACACATAAAAACAAGGTAGGTAATACCATAGTTTACTGTAATATTTTTTCCATTTTTGCTGACTTACAGTTTAACAAAAGGAATATACATAGACAAGCAAGATGTGCTCTTTCTCTGGAAAAGTCTGAAATAGTAATTTAATAAGGACACTGGCATCTTTGTCTTGTACCTGGTTCTTGAGAAAATAACGGAAATTCACTCTTCTAGTCAAGAGAGTGTCTTATGTGAAGAAGATGACTACAGTGACAAGGAGAGTGGCATGAAGAGCTCCCACCTATATTGAATATATTGGTGACACACCTTTGGTGTAAACTGGGGTAATTTTGGAGCATTTCTAAGTTTTAATTATCTCTAAAGAATAATCCATAAAATTTCCAATAATGCTGTTGCATTCTTCCTCATGTAGGTTTTACAATTTTATAGCACATCTCTTCAGTGAAAGAAACAAAATGCATATAAACAGAATCAAGTTTTGATTGAACATAATTTTGGATGTGATAATTTTACAGTTCTTTGGAATATTGATCTGGCTGCAGTATCATTTATTTTGATGCCTAAAAAAAATGCTGCACAAATAGTTTAGGAAGTTGTCACAGCTCCACAAGAGTTTTCAGAATGAGAAGAAATTTACTTGAACCACAGAGAAATGCAGTAGTCAGTTTAAATGTGGAACCAATTCCTAAAATAGATCACTCCTGACCAAATGAAAGCACAGCTTTACTAAGATCGATCTAGGAAGTCTGTGTCCATGCCAGCTTTATGTTTAGCACTGGTAGAATAACTTACCCCATTGTAAGCTTCAGTAGGATGACTGTTTTAAATGATAAAGCAATTAATGATGATGCTAATAGGAAACAGTTGCGGTTATTTTTTTAATACCTTACACAATATTTTGAGCATCACGGGGTTCTAGTGATTGCACAAGTAAAGAGCTCATTATACAGCTGGGAGGTTAGCTTCTCTCTGAAGTCCCTTATGGCTAACCTGTATGGCTAACATAGTCAAAGAAATGTTGTCCAGACATGCTCATTGTCATTCTGCTCACATGGATTGCTATTCTGCCTTTCCCAAGATGAATCAACTGAATAAGGTGACTGGGATTTGCTGTCTGTGCTAAAGATGATGTGATTTCAACAGTCTTTAGAAACAGCTGGCAGTTACATCAACTCTGTGTTTGAGAGGTGCATGACCAGTTGCTGCAGGGGAGTCCTCGTCCCTTCAGTCTTCAGATCAGCTCCACTGAAGTGAAGCAAAGTTAGGTAGCAAGTGTGCAGCTTCGATTCTGAAAGTGCAAATCTCTCTTGAAGGAGGGCAATTTTCACAGCCTTTCCTCATGTGTGCAACCCTGCTGTTTTCATAGTTTACTGACAGAAGCAGTATCTGGGTAGTGTATTATGAATCAAAATGTATAAAGGTTTCAGAGATTCAAAACCTCTTCTGTGACCTGAAGGTTCGCATACGTTGACTTTGCTTTTATCTATGGAAGAGTAAAGCCTGTTTTTCATCATAGTTTCTATGTAAAAATTGGCTGTGTAACAAATTTGAGAACATATGGTGTGAAAGATTGTTCCAGTGTTGCAGGTAATGTTTTACAGGACTGATTAAAGTGGAATTTTTTTTCAAGCTTAAGGTGGGGATATTGTTGCTTGTAGCCTTACCATTTTCCTCAAAATGGACCATATCTTTTTCTTAAAAGCTAGTTACCACTTGAAGTGTAGCATGTTTTCCAGATGATGAGTCTTCTTAACAGCTGTGAATGCATAGAAGAAAAGAAACTATTATTACCAAGTTCTAGTCCATCAATCAGAAAACTGTCATTTAATAAACTCTATGGTAGTTACCTCATTAATATCATCCTATGTGATCAATGTGGGTTTTTTTTAAGGAATGGAAGAAAATTCCTCCTGCAGGCCAGTAATGCAGTAAAACATGACTGTGTGTTAATTTAAATATGTTAGTGGGGTTGACTCTGATGTCTGCAGCACAGCAGCAAAGATGGTCACATTTTTTATTTTCATAGAAAATTAATGTTTTTATAGTTTTGTTTTTTTTATCCTTACAAAGGCTGCTACAGTTCCATTTTAAACCATAGCAATTTTTATATTTTAGTTATTCCATGCTGGTCTCTTGTATCTAACAGTACTAATTCTTATTCCTGTCAGGTATAAGTTTATCTATTCATGGGGATGAAAAGCGTGCACAAATCTGTCAGAGAACTGCAGCAAGCTACCCAGTGTCACAGCATCCACCTGTGGTTGGGCATCCTTCACTCCCACAAGTTAGAAGGTCAATAAAAATGGAAGCCTCATCTTCTGGATCTTGTATTTCAGCAGTCACTGTTGGAAAAGCAAAAGCCCACCAGCCAGGTAACAGATTTGCTTTGACACTTTTTTCATTTCCATTTCTTGTGGTTGTGAAGCTGGTATTAACAGCATCAGATCATGCTTGCATGGAGATCAGTCTATTGATTGTCAGAGCTATTGATTGATGTTTTGTCTATGTTTGTTATGTTTTTGTGAGTTATAGATTATAGTGAGTCACAACAATTGAGAGAGCTGAGAGTGGGAAATAAACATCTGAATTTAATCATAAAAAAAACCAAAACCAAACCCCATGTGTGGTGGTATCCAAGACATTAATGCAGAAAGAGCTTTGGGATATTGTTTTTTAATACTGGTCCACTTATATATGTTTAATTTTGATAAGCTGTGGGCTAATGGCAGTGCTCTAGAGGCTACAGACATCCCCTGTGGAACTCAGTAATTGACACTAATGCTGATTTTGAGCAAAGGCACAGTCCAGGGTATTGCTGCTATGATGCAAACATAAACTCTAGATCTGAAGGAGGTTTTACAACATACATTAACTGGTTAACAAAATGAAACTTTTTAAAAGAAAGCCAAAATCTTCTGGGAACTATCAAATTCTAATTGACATCATGAATTCATTCCTTGTTATGTTAATTGCCAGAGCTATTTTAGAAGTATCTTTTCATATAACAGGGGAGTACATTTGTCCTGGACATGTTCAGTCATTCTTCACCATGAAAATTAAACTCCAGATTTTTTTCCTGATAGGAGCAAATTAAGGCTGTCCATGAAGTCAGTTTTGTAGCTTCTATATTGAAAGGTCTCAGTAATCTTCCATCACTCCTCCTTGGGAAAGGACATGATGCATCCTGTGTGCTGCTACTTGGGTGTTGCGGGGCAGAGTCTCTTTGTATGAGACAGACAATTCTTCCTGCAAACCCTTAGTGTGCTTCCATTAGCTTGCAGATCTAATAAATGGCTTGATTTTTGTAGAAGTTGGAAATGGAGTTTATTTACTGTGGGTTGCTCTGGAGGTCTACTGCCACGAGTTTCATGCACCCATACTATTTAGTCACCATAACCTTTGTCAACATATATTAAGTGATACATGCTTTGTTTACTTTCCTTCCTTTGTTCACTTGTTTGTCCTTCTATTTTTTCATCTTCTTTTTTCTCTGAAACACAGAAATTACTGCTACAGAAATGTGGTTGCTAAAGATACATAATCACAACTGTAGGATGTTAAAAAATTGACAAAAAACCCCTGCATCATCATTTATGAAAAAAAGTATTTTGAACATACGCAGTAATTATTTTCCTTTTAAGCTGCTGCACATTGTACATCTATGTGATAATAGATACGGCTTCTCCTTTAATACTAATAATGAATGTATAAGCAATACATGCTCACTTCTGAGAAAAAGATCCCTCTTTACGTAGACTCCAGAGGTTTCTTAAAATGGAGCTCATTAGTGAGCATCATTTAAATGATGATTCTCTGAGGAATTTAGAATTGTAGAATATCAGGTTGGAAGGGGCCTTAAAGATCATCTGATCCAATCTTTCTTGGCAAAAGCACAGTCTACACAAGATGTCCCAGCATCCTGTCCAGCTGAATCTTAAAAGTGTCCAAGGTTTGGGAAATCTATAATTTCCCTGGGGAGATTATTCCAATAGCTGATTGTTCTCATTGTGAAAAATTTTTGTCTTGTGTCCAATCAGAACCTCCCCGGGAGTAACTTGGACACATTACCCCTTGTCTTTTCCATATGACTACTTATAAAAAGGGAAACTCCATGTTTTTTGTAGTCATCCTTTAACTACTAGAACATGATTATAAGGTCTCCCCTAAGCCTTCTTTTCTCAAGGCTGAACAAATCCAGTTCTCTCAGCCTTTCCTCAAATGGAGGGCTTCCCAGTCCTTTGATCATCTTTGTGGCCTTTCCCTGGACCACCTCCAGCCTGTCTGTATCTTATTTTTAAAATATAGTGGGGACCAAAAGTGAGCACAGTATTCCAGATGTGGCCTGACAAGTGTTAAGTAGGCTGGGATAATACCTTTATCTCTGCTGGTGGTACCTTTGTTGATGCAGCCCAGCATACCGTTGGCTTTCTTTGCCACAGCAGAACACTGTTCACTCATACTGAGTTTGTTGCCCATCAGGACACCTAGGTGTCTTTCCACAGAGCTGCTCTCCAGACAGGTAGATCCCTGTCTGTGCTGCAGTCCTGGATTATGTTTTCACAGGTGCAAGACCTTAGATTTGTCCTCGTGGAACTTGATAAGGTTCTTGTTAGTCCACTCTTCTAGCCTAACCAGGTCTTCCTGCAGGGTTGTTCTGCCTTCCGAAGTGTCCACTTCCCCATTCAGTTTGGTNTTGTTCTCATTGTGAAAAATTTTTGTCTTGTGTCCAATCAGAACCTCCCCGGGAGTAACTTGGACACATTACCCCTTGTCTTTTCCATATGACTACTTATAAAAAGGGAAACTCCATGTTTTTTGTAGTCATCCTTTAACTACTAGAACATGATTATAAGGTCTCCCCTAAGCCTTCTTTTCTCAAGGCTGAACAAATCCAGTTCTCTCAGNCCCCACTCAGTTTGGTATCATCAGCAAACTTCCTCAGAGCTCTCTGCAACTAGAGTCTAAGAAAGTTTATGGTCAGGCTGCAATAGTAATAAACAACGCTCCTAAGAGAAATTTTTAATTTAAACCTAAGATCATATGTTACCCATTCTTAATCAGCCACAAATTAACAGCTGTTGCTTCATAAATAATTAGTCTAAGAAACTAGCTGTCTGGTGGCAGTGCCTTATCTAAAGCTGCATATTATAGATAGTTTGGTATTTTAGAGAGAAAATGTTTTCATATATGTTTATTACACAGGTAACAGACCTTACACCACCATTTTCCAAGCTCTCCCGCTACTGTATACAATAAATTCTTCAAGTTTTTGTTCAGTCTAATTTTAAATAGCTCATACAATTTGGATTCTTCCTTCTGTTGCAGTGCTGTTATCACAATCAAGTAGGTATCACTGTTGGAGTAGTATACATTATATTCAGTCTGAAATTTCCTTTGTCCAGTTAACAAATACTTCAAACACAAAGACAGTCTGGCATAATAGATTGCACAGAAAGGAACCCTGTGGGCTTAAAATGGCATTTCTAATTCTTATCAATCAGAGAGTCTAGAACTAGGGAAAGAAAAGATCCTTGATAAAGTAACAGAGTTACAATTTATTTTTTTTCCCTTCTAACAGCACACCACTTCTGTTCTCTGCACACTGCTTCGTTTTCCTTGGCCACTTTTCTTCTTTCCAGATTTACACATTTTCTATTTATCCTGAATTGGTTTTGATTCACAGTTGTTTCCTTTGGCTAATAAGGAAGAACTGTAGATACATTTCAATATTAGAACACACCTTTCCAGCTTGTTTCCTTGACAGTTTTATTTGTAACTGGTAAAGAGCCTGAGGCTCATGACTTGTACTGTTACTCTGGGTGTTAGAGGGGCTAGTGAGCACTGAGTTGCCTGTAATGTAACTTTTAATAAATAAAAATTGGAAAAAAAAAAACAAAACAAACTCTTGAGCAAGCTTGCAAAAAAGTACGCAAGCAGAACTGCAACTTCTGAGCTCTCATTTTAAGCAGATCAAAAGACAAAACACAAGGAAAGGAAAATGGAAAAATGAGGGGAAGAAAATGGCTGTTAATGGTGAAGATTCCTGATATCTCTGCAGGTATACCTGTATGAGGAGAGTTCCTCATAGAAAGGAGAAGAGCAAATACAAGTAAAGCAATCAGATGGTAAATTTAGAAGCAATGATATTAAGATAAATGTGCATTCCTTCCAGAAGCATGGAGGGATGACAGTATGCTTAGTTNGCTGTTGCTTCATAAATAATTAGTCTAAGAAACTAGCTGTCTGGTGGCAGTGCCTTATCTAAAGCTGCATATTATAGATAGTTTGGTATTTTAGAGAGAAAATGTTTTCATATATGTTTATTACACAGGTAACAGACCTTACACCACCATTTTCCAAGCTCTCCCGCTACTGTATACAATAAATTCTTCAAGTTTTTGTTCAGTCTAATTTTAAATAGCTCATACAATTTGGATTCTTCCTTCTGTTGCAGTGCTGTTATCACAATCAAGTAGGTATCACTGTTGGAGTAGTATACATTATATTCAGTCTGAAATTTCCTTTGTCCAGTTAACAAATACTTCAAACACAAAGACAGTCTGGCATAATAGATTGCACAGAAAGGAACCCTGTGGGCTTAAAATGGCATTTCTAATTCTTATCAATCAGAGAGTCTAGAACTAGGGAAAGAAAAGATCCTTGATAAAGTAACAGAGTTACAATTTATTTTTTTTCCCTTCTAACAGCACACCACTTCTGTTCTCTGCACACTGCTTCGTTTTCCTTGGCCACTTTTCTTCTTTCCAGATTTACACATTTTCTATTTATCCTGAATTGGTTTTGATTCACAGTTGTTTCCTTTGGCTAATAAGGAAGAACTGTAGATACATTTCAATATTAGAACACACCTTTCCAGCTTGTTTCCTTGACAGTTTTATTTGTAACTGGTAAAGAGCCTGAGGCTCATGACTTGTACTGTTACTCTGGGTGTTAGAGGGGCTAGTGAGCACTGAGTTGCCTGTAATGTAACTTTTAATAAATAAAAATTGGAAAAAAAAAAACAAAACAAACTCTTGAGCAAGCTTGCAAAAAAGTACGCAAGCAGAACTGCAACTTCTGAGCTCTCATTTTAAGCAGATCAAAAGACAAAACACAAGGAAAGGAAAATGGAAAAATGAGGGGAAGAAAATGGCTGTTAATGGTGAAGATTCCTGATATCTCTGCAGGTATACCTGTATGAGGAGAGTTCCTCATAGAAAGGAGAAGAGCAAATACAAGTAAAGCAATCAGATGGTAAATTTAGAAGCAATGATATTAAGATAAATGTGCATTCCTTCCAGAAGCATGGAGGGATGACAGTATGCTTAGTTTTGAGAAACCTCCAGTTACCTTCCCCCAGTTACATGAGCAGCTGTGGTATACTGTGGCTAATGGGGTACTGGGTTACTGAAGCACAAGGTTCAAAGCATTCGAGGCATAAATTGTTACTGAAGATGGTTTAACGTTTTATGTTCAGGTTTATTTTGAAACAGACGGTAACGAGCATTTAGGTTGTCTGTAAGAGAAGCAGAGCCAAGTACTGAACAAGCCTAGAGGAGGCTAAACTGTCATTCCAGTCCATTCCCTCAGTGTCAAGATTAGGCAAGTCTAGGGGAAAAAAAGATATGCTTGACTTTCTTCTAACGGTGTTGCATCTTAGCTATGGAATAAGCAGGACTCCAGTTTCTGCCTGCTCCTTTCATTGATATGCTTTATTCCAAATCAGAACAATGTTATCTTACTTCTTCCTGGTGGTGCTGAAGTCCTTTTTTCTCAGACTCTGCAGAGCTTGTCTAACCTAGTTTCACTTGGAGTCATTAAATTTGCTGGCAGTGAAAAGAAAACCTTACTTAATAAGTGTAAGCAACTTTAAAGTGAATTCTTTCTTTGTGTGAAACTGGAATCCTCTTCGGTCTTCTCTACTTGTAAGGCTTTTTAACACTAGTTACCCATCTTGTAAGAACAGGGATTCAAAGCTTCCCCAGCAAGATTTTCTTTCTTTTTTTTTTTTTTTTTTTCTTCTCTTCCTGTAAAACTTCTGGCTAAACCTTAATATATTTTCATATTTATATAGAAGTATATATATAATAACATAGCTATTAATTTACTGTACATATTAGATCTGCAGGAAATCTGCACATCTAACATGAAGAGTTGTCTTTGAAATAAATTATTTCCACAATTTGGTAAATATGTTATGTAAAGATTCATCACTGCAGGAAACACATAAAATTATTCTAGATACTTCTGCTTTCATTAGTTTACTGTTTGAAGAGATCTCCTTCAAAGCTAAAGAGTGGTACATTTTGGAATGAAGATACTTTGCTACCTGAAATGATATAGGTATATTTATGATATTTGGAAGAACTTTATGTTCAGTGGCAAGGAAACATCTGCTGAAAGAACTACTTTCTGGCATTACAGTGGAAGTTATTGGGGTCATTGAAAATCATTGAGAATCTTTTTTTGGTAGTCTCTTGCCTTTTACGACAAATAGTAGCTCTCAGATATGTTATAAATGTTAAAGGAAGATAAGTTTGCCTTAGGCATGCTTTTCTTGATTTTTTAGATCCTCTTGTTTTGTTCCTCATCAAACTGTAGCATTTTAATTGATGCCTGTAGTTATTGGACATGAAAGTAAGAAAGACTTAAGACTTAAGAGACAAGGAAAAATGCATGGTTCTTGAAACTATGTCAGTCAAAATTAAAACAAAAAGGGAAATGTATGTTTAATGAGATTAGTCACATTTTAATGAACTTTGAATCATCAAGGAAGCTAGAGCTGAGTCCTTCAAAAATGATAATTTACTGTGCAAAAGATACCCTTTTCTCATCACAAAACGTACACGTGCTTGTCAGCATTCACATTTGGATGTGAATAGTCTTTAGAAGATCTGTGTTTGTTCAATGTGATTTGTTGGGTAAATCACATTATCTTTTCTTTGCTGACTGGCAGGATGTGGCATACATCTCTCTTAGACTAAAAGAATAAACTCCTGCAAATAATTCTGCCAGAAGGTTCTCACATGCAAATATTTCTTGGCAGCAAATGCATGCGTGTTGTGGGTATGTCTGATATAAACTTACCTGAAAATTTGGATTCACGCTGACAGTAGTGCTATTCTCTTTCTTGGCTAACTTGGTGCAGTCTTTTCCAATATACCTTCTACTGGGTGCATAGGAAGCATAGAAAAAGCGAGCAGATTTAAAAAAAAAAAAAGTTTAATATTCCCTTCATTACCTAATTTTCCTATTACCAAAAAAACCCATGTTTACAAGAAATATTCTCATGTAGGAGAGGTGTTAATCTCAAAGAAACCAGCCTGCAAACTTAACTTTTGCCTTTACAATGGAAGTTACATGTACCAAACAAAATTTCTCCCATGTCTGTACCTGAAATGTAAGCCAGCTGAACACAGGCAGTTCATTCTCCTGACTGCTGGTGCTCTGGAGCCTCTGCAAAGCTCCTAATGAGAAGAAATGAAGATCTTTTGTCACTGGGCTGAGTGACAGATCATCACATGGTGATTATGCAGTACTTTGAATTTAAGAGCTGAACTAGCTAGCAGATAATGCGGAGCCTGAAATCTTCTATCACTTTGCTTAGTCATTCAGACCATTTCATTCATCGCTTTACTTTTCCAGGGCAAAAGCTACTTTGAAAATTGCTGTTCCTAACCTAGTCTTCTAAAATGTTCATTCTAGCAGTTTACAGAACAGTTTTGCAAGCAGCATGTTGTGTATTAAAAACAAAACAAACAAACAAACAAAAAAGCTAGAGGACAAAACACTATTTTTCAAAGACAACTATCTTATTTAATTTAAAGATATTTGATTCAGCCAGAAATTGCATCCCTCTATATCAAATTGTGCTGCACACATGCACTGATCCTACTTGGGAGCTCTGCACCCCTCAATAAGTGGCTTCAAAAATAATATTAATAATTTTAAGTGGTGCCTTTGAGGGTATAGTATCATAGAATTGTTTTGATTGAAAGAGTCCTTTAAGATGTTCTTTCGGGATGTTCTGTGGAGTAAGCATTTTTAAACATCTCTTTTCAAACACTTTGGTTTTGCTCTTTCTGCTTTGATCAATATCCTGGTTTCTGTTTTAAAATGATCTTTCACCCACTTTTTCAGTTAATTATGTGCGGTTACTTTAAAATCAGTACAGCACACCCTCAGATTTTGTTTCACAGAGCTGTTGTCAGTTTACTACATGTAGTGACCTCATGAAGGCTGGAAAATACCACTCTCTGTTGATGGTGTCAATCATTCCACATGCAAAAATTCCTCTCAGGGGCAAGCTTGTCCAAACCAGAAAAGGGCAGCCAGATGTGGCGTGGCACCAAACAGGGAATCATTGATCCCAAGGCAAGGTTATAATGTCTTGAGACCAGTGTACCATAATTGTCTTAATTAAGAAAATTCTTCACCACTCTACCTTTTGCTAAAGAAAATAGACAATATATATACAATTTTGCAATATTTCTGAGAAAGTAATGACCCATTCTATTTAAAAAATAGCTTATCATTCAAGAAGCAATGAAAGAGACACTGAATAAGTGGTTGCTATGTTCCTGTAATGCTTGACTGAAAAATGCGGCTTTCTCTTAGCTCTATAGTTCTTGCTTAAAGGGGGCTTAGTGTTATGTAAACCTCTATTTCTAGTGTCAAATACGTTTCATATATACCAAGGAAAGATTCTAGCAGGTAGATTGTCAAAAGATGGAACGTACTAGCTTCTACTCTAGCAGAGATGCTTTTAAGATCAGAAAAGGAATTTAATTGTAACAGGGCTGCACAGTGTTACTAATTTCCACTAAAGCTCTGTTCCAGTCCAAAAGATAGCAAGACCTTTCTTTACAATTAAGAAAAAAAATACAACAGGGGACTTGCACCATGTATGAGCAGATATGATACAAGTAAGTACATCTAGGCATCAGAACCCACTAGAAATTCCAACCAGTGAAATGTACTGTAGTGCCAAAAAAGCCCAGAAGAACTGCATAAAACTCAACATCAGAGACTGTGAAGTCAGCAATAGGCTGTGGTATAACGTGAGTCTGTATAATCAGTTGTTCCATTAAAATCCATGTGGAAGGGATGTCTGGTATTTTCTAAATGCTGTGTTAATGTCCTGTGTTATAATGAAGTAATTTTTTGGTGCCCCAAAGTTACCTGATAAATAGCATGACCTATCCCTGTGCAGCCAGCTTTTCTGCTTGTCTCAGCAGTAAACTGCTGACTTGAGAACTGGGCAAGCTTATTGATTCAGAAAATATTTTCTTCTTCTCCTCTTTTTGCCTGCTAACAGCTCCTGATATTGTTAAAGGTAGATGTAACTGAAGGATTTATCATTCACAAGTAGTTAGATTTTTAAAACACAGAAAAATGTTAGAATATATGCGATAGTGATTTTTGATAGCTATATTTTTCTGTGTGCGCTCACAGTGTAAGAGGATAGAGGTGGAACTAAAAGACAATTATTCTTACTGTTATTTTTATGTAAATGAGAGTAATGGAAAATGGACTGAACTGTTCAGTCCATTTAGATCTCAGACTTCTTTCTATGTTCTCATTTGCAAGATACAAATGTTCAGAAATGCCTCTGCTTAGTTACACACAATGTCTTTGTGACATTTTTCAGACTGTCTCCAGTGTGTTCCTATCCCAGGTATTGTGGCACTTGAGAAGGATAGCTTTGCTCCCAGTAGGGGAGCACACTCTTTGGTGTCTGATGCCAGCCATTGTTGAATGGAGAGGAGAATGGACACCATATGTCTTCATAATACCTTAGTCTGTGATAAATTAGGTGTTTAGAAATCTCCCCTTCACTACTGCTGCTTCTGGAAGATAAGAGTTTGTATTAACATTATTAAACATATGCTATGCCTTACAGTATGTTCCAATACTATATTTTTTAATTGCCTTTCAAAAATAATTCCAGTATTGTTATTACCATACCATACATTACCATGTTGTGGTTTAGGGTCANTTCACTTTCCTGCACCCCCAATGCAGTGCACAAGATCCAGCAGTGGCCTTGGTCTGCACACCAGCCCTTGGTAGTAACTCTAAACATGGGGTGTTATCCCTGCCAGCAGCAGGCACTGCCTGTGAAAACAGGCTGCTGATTTCAGACAGTGCAGTTAGAAGAACTGAGCTGAAAAGTAAAAATCACTGAACAGAATTAATTCCGTTCTCACTCAAACCAGAACACATACCCTTCACATGACCATGCACAGAGACAGCTATGCCCCAGTTCTTCATGCTAAACAGAATTATTTGTATTTTGAATTTATTTTTGTTTCTTTATTTTTCCTAACATTCATTGGACTTCAGTGGAAAATCAAGTAGCTCTATGTATTTAATGCAATAACTTTCAAAACTAACAAGTACTTTTCTGTGCTTTTACATTCAATTTTTTATTTTTCCACACTAACATGCAGACACATTATTTTTTCCATAATTGGTGAGAAAACTGCTAACATAAAGAGAGTTTTCTTCATAGCAACAGTGTATTGTGTGTTGAACAGAACCTAAGTGGAAAATTCTTCAAGAAGCCCTGGCTGCCTCAGTGAATTACAAAGGTCTGCTCTGATCTCACATGTCTGGTGAGAAAACTGCTAACATAAAGAGAGTTTTCTTCATAGCAACAGTGTATTGTGTGTTGAACAGAACCTAAGTGGAAAATTCTTCAAGAAGCCCTGGCTGCCTCAGTGAATTACAAAGGTCTGCTCTGATCTCACATGTCCATTAAAAAAAAAAATTTTTTTTTTTTTTTAAAGTAGTAAATATAAGCCCTTTATTATGCACTGACAAAGAGCAGCACTTGTTCCATCAGCTTAATTTTATATTCTTTATTTTGGTGCCAAATACTGAAGCTATGCACATTTTTCTGTGTACCCAAGCGCTCATGCTCAATTTCAGACTACAATGTGAGGGTATCCATCTACAAATATGATTTGCATATCACAGCACATGTATAAAAATGTGTAGGCTTTCAAAATCTGGCTCCAGGTAATTACCGTGCCAGAAAACAGGCTTTTGCTTGTAAAGTTCACAGCTAAAAAGCTGAATGCGATAATTGGCTAGATACTAGAAACATGTAGCAACACCTCATCCAGCAAAGAACCTGAGTATGTTCTTAATTTTAAGCAGACACAAAATCTCTCAGTGGGAATGACCTTGTTTAACTTCAGTACCATATTAGCGACTTTGGTACATAATTCACTTCTCTGATGCATGTGACCATTTTTATATTTACAAGTATGTTGAGATTCTGGTTTAGAACAGGCGATCTCATTCGGCCTCTAAAATTGAAATATCTTTTTAAAATCTCATTTGTTTCTTACCACAATTAGTAGAGTCTCTTCAAAAAATAATTGTCAAGGGTTGGGGTTGGGCTGTTGACTAGAAAAATGACAGGCGCTTTCTATTAACCCCTTTGCCCTCTCAGAAAGGGAAGAGACATGGAATAAGAGAGAGGGACTTATGAATTGGAAAAGAAAACAGAACAGCTTTAAAGAAACAAGGGCAAAAATATCAAATATATACAAAATGAATGTCAAACCCAATCCCCCTAATGACAGTTACATCAACATCACCACTGATGCTGTGGAACAGGCATTGAAGTTGGCAGCAGATGGGAACTGATTCAGGAGATGGATTCTGGAACAGTAGTCAGGAATGCACAGAGTGGGAGCAGAGGCAGAATGGACAGTCTTACTTGGACAATGGCCATAGAAGAAGAGAGCCTGACCCTCACGATCCCTCAGCTTTATACTTAATATGAGATATATGGGATGGAATACATGTTGGTGAGTTTGGGGTCACCTGTCCTGTCCTCTCCTCCCTGCAGGTGCAGCGTTTTATTTACTGCACCCTCAATGTGGTACACAAGATTTAGCAGTATCCTTGGTCTCCATAGGAGTAAGTATGTGCAAGAGGTTTTCTGCACATGAATCCTTGGTAGTAGCTATAAGCATCAATCACTGTCACTTCTAGAAGCAAACACTGTCTGCAAAAATAAGTTGTTAACTTCAGAAAGTGCATTTAGAAGAAAGTTGAAAAGTAAAATCACTGAACAGAATTAGTTCTATTCTGGCTCAGCTATGACACAAAGGAAAAAAATATACTATTTTATGAATCTGTGGGTAAATCCGAATGTCATGAGCTAATTGAAAACATGACTTCAGTTGAACTAAAACAACTCAATAAGTTGAGAAAAATTTCAGACTGATCTTTTAATAAAATCATTTCAGATTTGATAAATCTANTTCACTTTCCTGCACCCCCAATGCAGTGCACAAGATCCAGCAGTGGCCTTGGTCTGCACACCAGCCCTTGGTAGTAACTCTAAACATGGGGTGTTATCCCTGCCAGCAGCAGGCACTGCCTGTGAAAACAGGCTGCTGATTTCAGACAGTGCAGTTAGAAGAACTGAGCTGAAAAGTAAAAATCACTGAACAGAATTAATTCCGTTCTCACTCAAACCAGAACACATACCCTTCACATGACCATGCACAGAGACAGCTATGCCCCAGTTCTTCATGCTAAACAGAATTATTTGTATTTTGAATTTATTTTTGTTTCTTTATTTTTCCTAACATTCATTGGACTTCAGTGGAAAATCAAGTAGCTCTATGTATTTAATGCAATAACTTTCAAAACTAACAAGTACTTTTCTGTGCTTTTACATTCAATTTTTTATTTTTCCACACTAACATGCAGACACATTATTTTTTCCATAATTGGTGAGAAAACTGCTAACATAAAGAGAGTTTTCTTCATAGCAACAGTGTATTGTGTGTTGAACAGAACCTAAGTGGAAAATTCTTCAAGAAGCCCTGGCTGCCTCAGTGAATTACAAAGGTCTGCTCTGATCTCACATGTCCATTAAAAAAAAAAATTTTTTTTTTTTTTTAAAGTAGTAAATATAAGCCCTTTATTATGCACTGACAAAGAGCAGCACTTGTTCCATCAGCTTAATTTTATATTCTTTATTTTGGTGCCAAATACTGAAGCTATGCACATTTTTCTGTGTACCCAAGCGCTCATGCTCAATTTCAGACTACAATGTGAGGGTATCCATCTACAAATATGATTTGCATATCACAGCACATGTATAAAAATGTGTAGGCTTTCAAAATCTGGCTCCAGGTAATTACCGTGCCAGAAAACAGGCTTTTGCTTGTAAAGTTCACAGCTAAAAAGCTGAATGCGATAATTGGCTAGATACTAGAAACATGTAGCAACACCTCATCCAGCAAAGAACCTGAGTATGTTCTTAATTTTAAGCAGACACAAAATCTCTCAGTGGGAATGACCTTGTTTAACTTCAGTACCATATTAGCGACTTTGGTACATAATTCACTTCTCTGATGCATGTGACCATTTTTATATTTACAAGTATGTTGAGATTCTGGTTTAGAACAGGCGATCTCATTCGGCCTCTAAAATTGAAATATCTTTTTAAAATCTCATTTGTTTCTTACCACAATTAGTAGAGTCTCTTCAAAAAATAATTGTCAAGGGTTGGGGTTGGGCTGTTGACTAGAAAAATGACAGGCGCTTTCTATTAACCCCTTTGCCCTCTCAGAAAGGGAAGAGACATGGAATAAGAGAGAGGGACTTATGAATTGGAAAAGAAAACAGAACAGCTTTAAAGAAACAAGGGCAAAAATATCAAATATATACAAAATGAATGTCAAACCCAATCCCCCTAATGACAGTTACATCAACATCACCACTGATGCTGTGGAACAGGCATTGAAGTTGGCAGCAGATGGGAACTGATTCAGGAGATGGATTCTGGAACAGTAGTCAGGAATGCACAGAGTGGGAGCAGAGGCAGAATGGACAGTCTTACTTGGACAATGGCCATAGAAGAAGAGAGCCTGACCCTCACGATCCCTCAGCTTTATACTTAATATGAGATATATGGGATGGAATACATGTTGGTGAGTTTGGGGTCACCTGTCCTGTCCTCTCCTCCCTGCAGGTGCAGCGTTTTATTTACTGCACCCTCAATGTGGTACACAAGATTTAGCAGTATCCTTGGTCTCCATAGGAGTAAGTATGTGCAAGAGGTTTTCTGCACATGAATCCTTGGTAGTAGCTATAAGCATCAATCACTGTCACTTCTAGAAGCAAACACTGTCTGCAAAAATAAGTTGTTAACTTCAGAAAGTGCATTTAGAAGAAAGTTGAAAAGTAAAATCACTGAACAGAATTAGTTCTATTCTGGCTCAGCTATGACACAAAGGAAAAAAATATACTATTTTATGAATCTGTGGGTAAATCCGAATGTCATGAGCTAATTGAAAACATGACTTCAGTTGAACTAAAACAACTCAATAAGTTGAGAAAAATTTCAGACTGATCTTTTAATAAAATCATTTCAGATTTGATAAATCTAATAATTACTTCACTTTTATTCATGTTTGTTTATTTCTCATGTTTCTATAGATAGAGGATCTTTCCCTCCCAGAAAGTATTGCTTAGAGTTTACACAGAGGGACATTGCACTTATAAAGCATAAATCAGCAGCCACTGAAGCAAGAAGGAAATGCTAAAGCCAGGCTAGCAATCCCTCAATAGCAACAGTGACACCAGATACTATCTTGTGTTGTGGTATTGGAGATCTGTGGTATGATTAAGAAAATAAATCTCTTTGGGACATTGGAAGATCGCTGTGGCTTTTTCCAGAAAGCTGCTAGGCTAAAACCTCTGCCTGTGAATGAATCATTAATTTGATGGTCCACAACATATCACATAAGGGTTTTTTTTCTCAGATAAAGAAAAAAAATGTAGCACTCCCTCCTGCAAAGTGGATGCTGAGGGAGAGGGAGGAGGGTGGAAGCAAATGTGCCCTGTTTTGAAGTCTGTTTATTGACACTATGAAAGTCATGGGAGAGCCTACAACCATTTACTTAAAAGTTATGTTGTTGGCAGACACATTTCTTTTTCTTCTTGTGTTAGTGAAGGCAAGTTTGTGATTAGCCATATATTGTATCACAAATGATCGGTAGAAGGTGATGCCTACAATTTTGAGTGAAATCAGACTGGATGATATTGTTGATCTGATATCTGTGTGACGATGCCAGATATTAAGGCTACTGTGAATCAGAGGAGTGTATAAAACTGTCATCTGTGTGGGTTGCTGGAAGCTCCCCATACTGCAAATGGGTCAAGTACAGGAGAAGAGATTTGAATGCAACAAAACTTGGTTTTGCCTTCATAGGCCAAATAACAGTCAGGTTTAGCCTGGATGTTTTCTGACCACTTTTTAGACTATTTTTCATTCTTTAAAAAGTGTCTTTGAGATTAGGTATGTACATTCTCCAACAGCTTCATTTTATTAACAGTATTGTGATTAGATAGTCTATCACATATCAGCACTTCAGGACATCCATTGCTGACTGGCTGACTGTCACTTCCTTTCTCCCTGGCCCAATTAGTTTAGCTCTGCTTGGAGATATTGCAGGGATCCTGCTACCTTTGTGTGTTCTGAGGAACAATGATTAGGGTGTAACAAGGATGGTTTAGGGGAAGAGGGAGTATTTTATATCTGTCGGTATTGTCATTATTTTGCTCTAACTAGTGTTGAAATGGAGAAGAAAGACTGGTGAATTTAAGGATGCAAATATGTAATGGTGTAGGTTAAAAGTGGTAGCTGAGTATTTAACAAGAAACTGAATGATAGCACTTGCAAAGCTGCTTAACTGAATTGCTGTCCATTGCTTACTTCTCTACTTCCATTTTATTGTTCATATGTCCTTTCCAGCACCTGCAGTATTTTCCCTTGGTCCCTAGAAGTCTTTTCTGGGGCAAATCCTAGCCTCCTACCTCTGAGGCCATCTGCAGATTTTCCTAGGCTGCTATTACATGAATAATCAGCTGTCTCACTTCAGAAATCTCTTTGTTCTAACATCATTAAATGCTGACTCCTGCTGCTGCTATGACAGATCACTTTACAGGAATCTACAAGGGGAGCTGTCTCTGATGTTAACAATGGGTCTTTGCTGTGGAACAAAATACACTGAGGCATGCATGAGACAGTTTGAATTTATAATATTTTTAAGCTAGTATACGTATGCCCATTTTGAGATCTCTATCTTGAAAAGGTGAAGATGGCTCTTTAAAAAGAACCTTGAGTAATTTTGTGCCCAGGGATAAACTCATAGCTCTCATCAAGGCAGTGGTGAGATAATCATTTGGCAATGGAAGGGGAGGATACAGTGAGCTAGGGGGGAAATTCAAACCAAGACCTGCATGTTATATGCAGACTGTAGAAGAAAGGAAAGTGCTTCCATCAAAAGCATCAGTGATAGCCTCTAGTCAAGGCACAGTAATGGAGTAAATAACCTGAAGGTTTCATCTTCTACCATGGCCTTTCTTATGAAGTCCTTTCCTAGATATCTCCCTGACTGCTACAGTTCTCTGTTAACTATGCATATTAGTTACTCAGGAGCATCACCTTGAACAGATGCCTTTGTGAAAGGTTCTTCTGCCACTCTATAACCCAGCCAGATGCTCAGTAGCTACTTCTCTTTCTCTGTCTGTATCCAAGTACTTGCCCTGTAGCCAGTGGCTTAAGCCTGTACGCCAAGTACCTTTTCCTGCCTACTCTTGATGTGCAGCTACCTTTCTCTGTGTGAAAGGGTGTGTTTTCAAAGCTTTCTGCTTTCTTTGGTCATGCTGAAAGAACACTGAACTATGCAAATCTTGTGCCTATTTACATATGCAAATAGGTTTGAAACTGTGAGCCACTAGCCTATGTTTTCATTCTGCAGTGCTTTTAAACAGCAACCATTACAAACCTGAGTGACCCCTTTTGAAATAATACTGGAGTGCTTCCTAGACCATAGCATGTTATCAGCTTGGCATGTGAGAACTTACGGTGTTCTGCAGCTGAAGCATGTTATCCATGTTCTTTTTGTCTTAATGGTTGTTTTCTGTCCTGAGATTTAATTTATCCTTTGTGTTTTATTTTAGCCTGATTGTTCCTGTAGTGCCGTGTCATTTGTAACAACACCTCTTGTCTGGTTTCACATTTTGCAGTTGGTTTTAGTGATGGTATGGTGAGGGGATGCTCATAGCATGGTGTCATGTGTTTACCTGAAAAAGAGACTTGCTGGTAGTGACTCTGCATCATTACCGATAACAGAGAATGTTGTTTCATTCTATTTAGCTTTAAATTAGTCCATGTTCTATCTAAAGTTGCCTGTTTGAAAGAAAAAATGCTCCTGTTAGGGGTAAAAAAAATAAAAGTAGCTTTATTCAATGTGTATGTTCCCTCACCTGAAAGCCCTTTGGCTGGATTTTCTACTGCACTGTCACAAACCCCATCAATCTCTTCAATTTCTTCAGAAGGAAGAGAGGATTTTCAGGGTAACTGGCTGGAAACACAAATATGGATAAAAACAGACATACAGAAGACAGATGTGGACTTTTCAGAAATTCTTAATGCAATACAAGAAAGTAAGTTATTCATTGAATGAAAAATTTAGTTTATGGTAGAAGAATCAGTTGAGATGCATTGAAATTATAACTGAAGGAATGTATGAAGTGATGAACTGAATGACAACTGAATATGTATTACCAATATATCTCAGAAAGTTCAATGGCTTGTTGAAGGCCAGTAAAATCCTTTACTATCAGAGAACTCATAGCAAGATTTGAATTATTACACTGCTGGAATCCTTAGGCATATATCTTTCCTATGCAGAAGTAATCTGAAATTTTAAGATTCCCATTACTTTAATCTGTTCTTTACGCTCTTGAATGACTGTGTGAATTAAGAACTAATAATGTTGTGCAAATGCTGCAGTCTGGGATCTAAGGCTGTGTTTGCAATTCCAACTCTTCAAACTGTTGTGGTATATTCACATTTTTGCAGCTGGTAACCTTTGGGGCTGGTAATGATGACCTTGTCACAAGAACTGAAGGTCTGCCCATCTGAGATACTACATGAAACCATTTCTTTTCACATGGAATGTACTGTGGACTAAGAATTGATTGCTCCACCTTTCTGAAATCCAGCTGCAGAATGATCGCAACACTTGTACTAGAAGAAATACTAGTCTTGTTAACAAAAGCAGAAGACAACCCTCTAACTAAAACTCATGCAACTCTTGAATCCAGAAAGATCTGGAATTTTAGTGGGAAATTTCCATAATAGGTTAAAAAAGTCATATGCAGGCCAATAATCAGAATAAATGCTACAGATTCCTGGTTTCTCTCTTTTCCATTTATTTAAAATTCAATGTTTTATGTAGCAATTTTCTAAAGTGAGAAACAACAACTTACATTCTTCAGTGTTTAAAAGTGGATAAGAATGTGTAAAACCCTCCACTCTGCCTTATTTTTCCCATATGAATTTGTTGAATCAGGTCGGTTGGTGGTGGTATTAGTTGTGGGTCAGAAGAAAACTGTCAGGTTAGTAGCTTAACAGGAGTAAGAATTTGAAATTGAATCACGTTATTATTTAAGCTGTAGGTTTTGGATGAACCCTGTGTATTGTAACTTAAGAAATTTTTTCCCATCGGGAAATCTTAATATTCCCAGATATAGGCCTGGGGGAAGTTGGAATGTGGACTGGAAAGGCTGAAAAGGCTCTGTAGTCTTTCAGTGGCTGGATAGACAAGGTAGGTAAAGAAGAGTAATCAAATTCAAGTTGTGAAGAGGCCATACTGGAATGCAAGAAACAGTTTCTTCTCCATCTCAAGCACATGGCTGAAGAGAATAAAACTGGATGATTCACTTAAAGCAATTAGATGTCAATATTAGATTTATTAACAATGTTTTTCTAAAGCAGCTTCTTTTTTAAAATGGTCACATCTCAACTTCCCTTGGTACTGTGGTATTTCAATGTCATACTCTCTGATTATTGTCATTCAACAGGGCACAAGTCTACTTAGAACCTCAAATGTTCAACTTCTAGTTAAAAACCCTAATAGAAACCCTTTTAAAACTATGCCATTCTTCTGTGGCAATAAAGGCAGCATACATCTGACTTGAACATAGGGGTTCACAATGAAAATATCAATATCTGAATTCATTGTCTATTCTACTTTTGTGATCAACTAGTATGTCTACATCCCAGTTTTTCTCTTTTTTAAAGTAGGTGTTTAATATAGATTAGATGACCTGCAACTTGGAAGTGTGCTTGCAGTTGGGATTGAGAGATAAGCAAACTTGAATTATTTCCACAGCATAGACAAAAATGTCTGCACTGTGGAAGTGTAAATGTAAGTGAATCCTACCCTAAGTAAAACAAATATTTTCAAGTGATTAATGGATGTAATATGTAATGAAGTAGGCTTCCAAACAGATTTAGCAATTTGCATATGATTTCAAAACTAAATAGCATTAAACAAAGAGTCTTTTAAGAATTAATATTTTGATTTATAGGTTCTTTTTGAGCTGTTTGAGAAGGAGATTGCTTTCACAGCCTTTGAGACACTTTTTTTCTTTATCTAGAACAGACACAGTTGCTGTTGTGAAGTTAATCCCTATGTCCTCCAGCTACATTTTCCTCTGGAAAGACAAAAATGTTGCTGTGACTGTACAACTCAGTTTGCAAAAGGCTTATGTGTGCAGGAGCATGTTTTGTCATGTGAATGTCATATAATTAGGATAAACATGCTTAAATATTTTTTCTAGGGTAGTTTCTCTGAATAGTCAATGTTATTTTTATTCCAAGTTGTTATCATTGAATTAATATTTTAAAAAGCTAATGACTCTTTTGAAGACCACTTTTTTTTCTTGCTAACATGAGTTTCCTGAGCATTTCCCTGTTCAGAAGGTGCCTTCTGCAACCTCAGCTAGCTGATACATGTTTCTGTTTCATAGACTGCCAAAAATGATCATTCAATAGCAGATTTATTATTTTTTTAATTTATTTTTTAATAGCTACTTAAAACAAACATTTTGCTCTAAAGCTATTTTTTTTTCTTTTACCCTACTGAACCTCTTAGACTGCAATTGGAGATAAAGATACACTGTCTCATTATTTACATTTATGTGAATATACTACTATTATAAAAGACTTAAAAGTCATTCCCACTGCATAAATCCTGCATTTAAGTACCATGGTTCATCGTAGAGTCTTAACACATTTTTCTAAAGCTTTCTGGTAAGTCATTAAACAGTTTCTTCTTGACCACTTGATATTGAGAAATTATTTGTATTCTATGAGATAGTCCAGAAAAAATAATTACTAATTCAAAAATGGCTATAAACACACACTGTAAAATAGGGGATTGCAAAACAAGGTGACATAGCAGACTTAAACCAAACCTGCAAACTGAACAGCAGAATTGTCAAGGTTCTGCATGAACTCTGTGCTGGATATAAACCAGAATACCCTGTTGCTGACTACTCACAGCCTGTAATGGTTCCCCAGCCAGGAGCAGGGCAGCTGAGGGTCACTAGGCACATCCCCAACCCTCCTCATCAGGTACTTCCCTGATGCAGCGTGGCCATGGCCAGACAAGGCAGGGCTGTGGGGAGATGGAGACCAGCCCTGCTGTGGCATCACTAGTGCAGGGGCTGACAGTCCTTGGGGACTGAAATGAGGTCCTGGGACCTGGGTGGGATGGGTGGAAGCCCAAAGGTTCAGGCAGGGGCAAGTCAGGGCTGGGTGTGCCATCAGGGCCATGGCAAAAGCTAGCAAAGGCTTTCATGACATTTTCTTAATTATTATACTAAGATGGACTTATTGTGGAAAAGCAGTATATAGCTTTATTTAAAAACAGCAACTCATATTTGAAGATTTTTTCAATGGATTCTTCTAATTTGCTTCAATGTATAAAGATTATTTTCATTGCTGTTGCTGTAAAGTCAAAGTTCTAAGAAATCAGCTTTTTAGAATATTTTTTAAAATCTACTTTACATTTACTCTCACTATATTTAAAGAAAACTAATTTTTATTTAATTCTCATAATCTGCAAGCCAGAAATCAGTGACTTTACAAGACAGGGTTGCTGATCTACTGTGCAGTTCCTGTATTTAGCATAAAATGTTCTGGGCTGTGTGGTGTCTGTAGGATGGCCTCCTTGAAGCAAAGAGTTGAATTTTTTTTTTTCTTCCAGCCTTACTGAGTGCAGAAAAATGTATCAGAAAATCCAAACAGATACTGTAAAAATGTAACATGTAGTAAAGCAAGATGCAGAAAAGTTCTTGTTTTTTCAGACTTTAACTTTTCTTCTTTTCATGTCGCTGCTAAACAGGTATTTTTTAATCAATATTTTTATTAAGGGGTATTCTCTGATATCAGTGCTTTTAAACTAAATATATCTACTTATTGTATATGTTGCCAGTAAGAATTTTTAAGAAAATGCACTTTTAATGTTACTGATAGGCCTAAAAGATTCCAAAGAGCAGTTTCTGGAACATTGATTTTCAGCTTGCATCATCCAGAGCTAGAGTATACTCGATGACTTGGTGTAACAATTGGTAATTAAGTGACAATTAATTAATAGAAATGTGATTTCTGAGCATGCTTCCATCTTGCTGCACCAAAACATTGTCAGGTGCCATTTTTAATGAAAATTCTTATTTTTAGGCACCTCAGGTTTTGAATGTCCATCTTCAGAAAGTTTAAGAAGCTATCTTTTCTCTGATCCCTACCTAAATCATCATTTTGGTCCAAAGTGGCTTCTGGACCCACCAAGATTGTGTACAGGCTCTTGCTAAATTTCCAAGCATTCAGTTCTCAGAATATGTGGTTCTAAAAGTGTTTATATAGCCACGGGGTTTTTTTGGGTTTTTTTTTTTCAAATCCTCAAGGGATTCTTACCAAGTAATTTTGACTTTTTTTTCCTGCAAAATGGAACATGAGGGGGAGAAAAGAGCTTGCATATTTAAGTTGATCTAAAATCAGAGGGGAATTCTTAATATCTCCTGTAGCAATGTGCAAGTGCCTCTGTATTCCTGTTAAATTTCACTGCTTAGAAAGACATGACTATACACCAGCACGAGTCTGTCCCCCAGATACCATGTATATGATAAAATTATTATTATCATTCTATTAAGGTCATTTGTGGTTATACTCATGTTGTGATCTGAAGGACACAGACAAGATGGAGCCCTGATTATGCCTTTAGTAACATTTGGCCTTGTATGTGTCTATGTGTTCATGTCCACTGAAGTTGAGTGGCTGAGCTACCTACACACAGCAGAAAAGTTGACTTGGGAGTGGCATTACTATTATTAAAGTCAAACAAACAGAATTTGCTTTTAAAATTATTTAGTTTTGTGGAACATTATTTTATTATTATTTTTTAAAGTATGCAGTGAGTCTCAGGGTAGAAAAATGATCTCGGCAAATGTTAGGGTCCCATGTTTAATGTCAGTGACTGAAATACCAAGAGTGTATTTTCAAAAACATTCACAGCAAGGCAACTGCACTGTAAAAAGCTTCACTTTCTCACAAGCAGCACACTTTTACTACAGATGGAAAAAGGTAACAGACACCTTTAGTCATGGTGAGGTAGTTCAGCACATCACTATCCTATTTGCTGAAGCTGCCAACTAGCATGCCAATCATCTGCATACTTCTGATATAAGCAGTTTTCTACTGCAGGCAGTCTGGACAAGTCCTGGTAGCTAACTTCACTAACCAGATGAGATTATACTGCTATACTGCTTCCAAAACTTCTAATCACTGATGAGATCGGCTAGATTTTAAAGTGACCTTGAAATAAGATTTTTTAATTTTTTTTTTTTTCTCCTCACAAGTCCTCAGAATAATCCAGTGATTTTCTGCTGGAAACCCTCAAACTCATTCACTCTCTTACACACCAAGGTGTGTATCCCAAAACACCCACTTAAACCCCATATATTTTGCAACCCAAAGCATTACTGGCACTTCAGGAAGCAGCAATTCTAGTATCTCAAAGGACTCATCTTTTATCACAAGGCAGTCTTAATGGCAGCAAAAAATAGTTCAAATTCCCTTGAGCATAGCATACAGGCAAAACTTTCATTTTTATAGCTTTCATTGCCTCTGTCCAAAATAGATATATATCTTGCATAATCTTCAGAAGGCTTTACTATTTAATGTAATGTGTTTTCCACAGTTGTTTTCAGGCTATATTGTGGTGTTGATCATATGGAAGTTCAGATGTTACTCTCATGGAGGAACTTTGCTGGGTTTCAGTTCCATGAAGTTTCAAATCATTCAAAATGTTTTTATTTTCAGTAGTTCTTTCTGCTGAGTATTTGGTTGAATTCTTCTCATATGAACATGTATGCAAAAGCTGGTCATGATCTACATCCAGATTATTATCTGATGGGTTGGAATGTTTCCAGTCTTGCCCTTTGAAACAGTGGGGACGATGAAGGGCAGATGGTTAGACTGCTGTTTTACAGTGGATCTCCTGTCTTTTACAAGCATCTCTAGTATGATTTTTGTGGATTGAAATGGATCAAGGTGGCAAATAATTGTTTAATATTACTGCTGAATTTTCTACAAATTGGAGTCTGTTTTTTGCCTTCTAAGACTCCAAAAATTTCTGTAGCTTGTCCTAGGACAGGTTGGATGAAGCAAAGTCACACTGAGGAGCTGCAGGCTGTATTCATCACATAAACCAAAAGACTACCAGGATGTTCTTCTCCGGACCTTTCAGTAAGCTTACCCCTCTCCGAGAAAAGACTAGTGTGAGGCCAAGGCTGGTGAAACTAAAGTGAAAAACTCTGTCCTGGGTATTTGTATCTAATGGTATGCAGACCCTTTTTTGAAAAAGTAGAATAAGTAAAATAAATGGACTGATAATAAAAGCAGTCTTAAAATGACAAGAGAAACTTATTATCTGCAAAAAAAGAGCTTTTATATCTCTGATGTGTTTACCAATTATGATGATATGAACAACAGAAAAGAGAGTCAAGTAGGTGAAATTATTACTCCAAATATCTCTACAAAAGCTGATTGGGATCCTGCAGAACAGAGAGTGCTATCTAAATCTGATGAATTATGATATGAAGTGTTAAATAGGGATTAAATATTGTGCAGTACTAATACTCAGATACAAAGAATGATAGCTTAGCATGCAACCCCAAAATCACTAAACTTGAGCAATAGTATGTTAGCCTAAAAACTGGTAATTTGACACAGAATTATGCTGTCTACATGAAAAAAAATACTGTTAAAAGTATTAAAACCTCAGAATCTCTATTAAAAATTATGCTGCTTTTGTTAGTTCATTAGCCTAGTATGTACAGTGGATTAATTTGGATGTGAAGACTTTCTGTTGTTTCTGAAATTTTTAGTGGCTTTCTAAGAGAAGTATTGCAATCAAAAATACCACTGTATGCCATTAAGCTTTTCCTTATTTTATGCATGAAAATGAAGAAATGTTCTTGAATATTTTGATAAGGTTTTCTTTTTTTTCTACCTACAGCTGTAATAAAAGACTTTAGATACTGCAAATGACACATACAGAAAGGGAGCAATCTCACTGTTCATGATTGATAGGAAAAGAGTAATATATTTAAATTGCAAGACAGGTGCATATTCACGATGAATACTGTGAAGAAAAATTTGTCCTGCTTGTGATAGTGAAAAATAGGATGTGTGCAACAATGTGGAGGTGGCAGCATCAGAGATTTTTTTTAAAAGGTTTCTTAAACTGGGCTATAGAGCCTGAAGAAAGGAAAGGTGAAAAGGAAGTGGCAAAATGCTTATGATGGCTCAGTCTCTCCACAGTGGAGGAATGGATTTTTACACCTGCAGCCAGTAGTTAGAACTGGAGCTAAGCTGCTGCCAGCATTTAGAGGTTTTAGTCTGTTCCCTGTTAATATAAATTCTCATCAACAGAAATGACAGCTGCCTGTCACTAAATGAGGGGAACTGTGGAAAAGCAGAATGATTAGGAAGTTATTGCACAAAAGAATGCTTCCAAAAGTCAGTCAAATTTGCAAAGTTGCGAGGAATAGTGGGTTAGACAAAGTTCTGTCAAGAATAATATAGATATTTGGTCCTACTGTAATTAGGGAAAGAGGCTTTGTAGCTGACCTTTGGGAGGTCTCTTGTATCAGTTACCAATGCTACTATCATAATTCTGGATTTTACCTATTAAACACCTGAGGTAGAAGAGATTAAGTCTATACACGGCTGAAGCTTGATTCTCAGCCAAGGCATTTTTCTTCTCCCCACACACCTCTCTTCATCACCCTTTTGCACCAAACCTGCAGTATATGGGGTGCAAAGGTGGACCCTGCTGGCTGCATCTCCCATCCAACAGCTGCTCTATGTTCCTTATGTAGGACATCAGACTCACATAGCAGCTCTGCCCACAGCTTCTGATCACCTCCTTGCTCAGCAGAGAAGGAACGTTCACCCTAAAGCTAACACTAATCTTGAGTACAGTGCCAGCCATTAACTCATTCCTTCGTGTGTGTGTATGTGTGTGTGTGTGGTTTAATTAGAGTAAAATTATCACACAACATGGCCTTGCATGAAAGGTGGGAGAAATTGAACCCATTTAGTCAAGCAGATATCTTCTGTTGAGAGACTGCTGGGGCAGAGGATTCCTCATGCGTAGTGACAGGACAGGTCCTGGCAGCCTGGGTCTGTCCTACTGCCCAAGTTGTGCAGATAGTGGTAGAACAGGCTTAGGCTGCCTGGCTGCCCTTGACGGGGATGAGCCAAGGCCAGGGGCCAGGCCAGCATGTCATCCCATGAGTGGATGTCAGGATCAGTCTCAATGAGGAAAAGCAGGGTTAGTTGGACACAGCCTTGGGATGGTCTGGCAAGACCTCCCTGCAGTGATGCCTGAGGGCCTCTCCGCACAGATGCTAGCGGGTAGGGGCCACCGTTGTCTGCACTGGTGCTGTGTTGGCCCCAGGCCCCACTGCCAGATTGCCAGGATGAAAGAATGTGCTCCAGGCCGTTGCATCTCATCACTTTTGATCAGGACTGAGTTTACTGCAGTGTCCTGTAGACTTAAGCGATTGTTTTGTGCTTAATAGAGGCCTGTGCAGTAGGTAGATTTGAACATGCCAGATCTATACAGATCAAAACATACCAAACTGTGCAAAGAAAAGCTTCTGCCCAGACTCATTTACGCAATGTCTTTCAGGTAGCTATTTATATGAGGGCATCTGCCTCTAGCTACCCCACAGGTCTGTACAATTTTCAACTCAGTATTTATGCTGTAGATTAAAAATCTGATTCTTTATAATACGAGACCTTACTAATCAAGAGTGTAATCAGTTAAACCACTTAAGCCCAAGAGAAGCTGAAAAGATAGCTAGCTTATGTTTTATTGTGACAGAAAATTGCTTATTTGATATTAGAATAATTGCTTATTTGAAATTAGAAAAATTTTGTGGTATCCTAGATCTTTATGTGGCTCACTGGTAAAGAAAGTGCTCCACCAATGCTCATACGATTTTAAACTTAACATAGTATATACTTATGCCAGAACTAAATGTGCATTGTTGATAATGCATTACACTTGATGTCTTCATTTGGTTCAATGGTGGTTTGAATGTATATTTTTATTTTTGTTTTTAGTTGCTAAAGATGTCAACATTTTTTTTGATGAGTTAGAAGGTGTGAACAGCCCTTCCAAAGATGATGACTCCCTGCTTCACCATGGTAACTTGACCAGTACTTCTGACGATGCCAGCAGGTTGGAAGTTGTGGGAGAGGTAAGAATGCACAGAATTATTAATATTGTAATTATTCATGCCCGTTATACAAAGGGAATAAATGTAATTTGATTTAAAATTTCATTCTCACCAAGTCAGCTTCTCTCTGACCTTTCCCATGGGGACTGTTTTTCCCTTCTAAGATTAGAGTGATGAAATATAAAATACATCAAGTTAAAAGGAGGTTTTATTGGTTTCATGCAACCCCAGTAAAGTCTATACAGGCTTTCACTGTCTGCTTGTTTTCTGAACAAATGTAATGCTTCACTGCTTCTGAAAATAATGGAATTTTTTTCCCTATATTAATCCTTTGAGACAAAGGCGGGGAGAGGGGGGAATTTATCATGAATTTCTCATAAGAAGCATTGAATGTCAGGTATGTGACACATTCTAGTGAAGAACAAGTGATCTGATGGTGCATAATATTGATTCAGGGAACATGCCAGGGAGCAATCATTCATCACATAGTCTCTTTTAAATTATGCCTTAAAGTAGGCAAAGAATCATGGACCCATAATGAAAACTTGGACCCAAATTCCTTTCTGTGTCATTTATATAGAAAAGAAGATGATACAATTTAACTTCACTGCCAACTGCCCTAGCATACTTGGATGTTAAGGCTGTCTCCTCAGGGAGCAGAGGCCAGGAACTTGTCTCCTTTCCCCCACCTCAGGAGTGCAGCTGCATTCAGACTACATAGTAGAGTGGTCTGATGTGACCTGCAAGTTGTGCCTGATGATTTTCTGGCAGAAGGCTGACCAGCACAGATCAGAACTGCTAGAGACCATGCTAGCAATAAAATAGCATGGAAAACCATGAAGTCCCTGTCCTGACCCTGCTTTGTTTATTAGTTTAGATAGACCTTAGAAGACAGATTACACAGTGTGTAATTTTCAGGAGCTAGAGGTTTTTGTAGTGCAAGTTCTTCTGTGAAACGCTTCTGAGGAGACAGTCGGTGATTTTCCTTGTGCACATAGAGAGCTGCACTCCTGGAATGTTTAGACAGATAATTAAAGCAACAAAATTCAGGGCACCCGCAGATATGTTTGACCTTCTCAGAATTTCACCTTCCCTTTTATTTATTGATTGCTCTTCCCTAGTTTCCCATATGACTTGAAAAGGGCGCGCTTTGCCAGCTCGCTCTACAGCAGGTTAATCTGACGTGATATTCCTCTGTTAGATTTAGGGATCATGTACCATATGATCCTTAACAAAAGGATACAGGTGAAAGGCACATTATCTTTGCAAGTTAAAGAGGAAGAACAAACAGAAAATGGTCAGGACAGAAGATTATATAGAGTAATATATGCTGCTGTTAATTTAACAATACTGAAAAAAAAATACTGCAAAACCTTTTTATCCTCTTCAATGTATTTTTTGTTGTTTTTAAAGGGAAAGGGAAGATGTCTGAGGAATATTTTCCTAGTCTAACAGATTATCTTTTTTTTTTTTAATAACCATAACTGAGGAAAATAGCAATGCAGGTCATGTATATGTATAAGAGGAGAAAAGGATGGAGAATTGAGTCTTAATGGGAACCAAGGGATGCTGTAGGCTACAAAATTAAGTTTCTAAGTACTTGCTTTCTGCTTAATTCCAGAAGGAAAAGATCTGCTGTTTAGATGTTGTATATTTTGTATGGATACATATGGGAACAGAACTACTTTATGGTGGGGTGAACTCTGAAGATTCAAGCTTCCTGACAGTCTTTCAGTTCAGTAGCTAAGAGAGCTTGTAGATTCCCCTTAATGTCATTGAGACAGAGCATCTGTCACCAATGAAAGCCTCTCTGAATGTATTTATATCTATTTGGTTTAGTTTTGAAACTAACACATCAAAATATAATAACATGATTTCTGTCTGAATTTGTTAAAATTAATTTACAATCAAAAAACTTAGGAGGACATACCAAGAGTTTCTTACCACTTTTGTTTAGCTGACAAGTTGGAATACTGTTTGCTTCAACTGTTAGTTTTTCATGCTCAACCAGAAGATCCAATGAAGACTTTGTGGATTGATCTTTAACAGTTCCTTAACTGATGCAGAGATAGATTGGGATTCAGCTTGTCCATTGCCTAAAGATGGGGTTTTTTTCTTTGTTTTGTTTCATTCAAATACAGCTACAGTCTGAGCAAATTGAAAATCACATTTCCCTTTATGTGCATTGATCAACATACTTTTTACAGATGTCAATATAACCATTAGGTATACACAACAATTTAAATCCAAGAACAACTTATTACTAAAATATTGCATTAATTCCACCGAAGTTTCATTTCTAAGAATTGGAGTAGCAGCAGAAAGAAGGTAAAAAATTTAAGGAAAAATTACTTAGGAGCTATGTTGTGGGTACATATCCAGTCTGCCTTTCACAAGGGATGATGGAGCTGAAATGTACTTTGATTTCTACTTAAATTAGTTTATATGGTCCATTCTTGATATTCCAGCTAATATAGGTAGTTTTGAAATTAAAAATGTATGAGTCACTCCTATAGTTTTCACTTTAAACACCAAAATCTGTTGATATTTCAGGGCAGTGATATTAAAATTGTGCAGAACAGAGTTCATCTTAACAATCTTTTATAAATTGGAACCTTCACTGAAGATTATGGCAGAGAAAAGGTATTCTTGCTACAAAATAAGAATTCTCATCTTCTTTATAGCGCTTATGATAGCTTGTGCAATTTCAGCTCAATATTCATGTGTGTATTTACACAATTACAGGCTAATTACTTTTTTTTTCTATTAAGTCCGTCTTCTTCAGTGATCTGGATGGATATGGAAAGAGATTATCTAAGCTTTCAGATAAGGCTACAAATCTGTTGCTTCCTAACTTCTGATCACTTGATTTTGCAGCCTACATAATTTCATTTTTAGAAAATTCTGTGTAATTAAATGTATTATGGTGTCAAGAAGAATATCAACCAGTGAAGATACATGGTAAAATAAAGTTGCAGCTTCCACAGAATTATAATCTAAATGGGCAAAAGAATACATAGGAAAAAAAGAACACACAGAGAAAATATACTTGTTCTTCAGTAGAACTGTGCCTTAAAAACTGGGCAGTTCTGTGTTCCTCTTTTTCTGCATAAATTCATAAGCTGCTGCTGTTATTGGTGCAGGTATTAACCCCCTCCACCAGCTGAGAAGTCATGTGCAGAAGACTAATTTCAAGTAGCCACAAACAATACCAAAAAATCAGTCTCTTCAGAATTCAAAGACTGTACCTTCACTGAGCATCCATGCTGATAATAACCACGTACCAAAATAATTAGGAATGAGGAAAGAATATAGTCTGTCATTAAATAAGTGAACATTAGAGTCCTTTCTGATTTATTTGTTTAAAGATCTGCAGCTGAAGTTCTGAGTTTCCTTTATTTCCCTAACCTCACTTGTGTTTAAAAGTTGATATAAAACCTCTGTATTGGTTAGGGCTATGAATCCTCTCACTATGGATAGTGAAACATTTATGTAAGCCCTTTAGCCTAAAGCTCTTTTAGTATGTATATGTGTATGAGTCATATGTCAATGAATGATGATGACTCCCAGCTGAGGGACTGAGAGCATCAAAACCACTGCACTCCTTGGAAAAGAATTCCTGATCATACAACTTTAGATATGCGTATTACAAATAAAGTTGCAAAGATAGACAGGAATGCTAAGCTTCTTGGCAGAGTGAAGTCTTCCCCATTCTTCCTCTTTATTCCAGCATTCTTTTTCAGATGAGGGAATGGAGATTTGACAGACATGACTAGACCACTTTCCCACCAAAAACTGCAGTCAGACCTCATTCTAAATATCTTTATTTTAGTCAGTTTAGGAAAACTGAATTTTAAAGTCACAACACAGGGAAAGTAGATGCAATGTCTGGAGAAGGGTCAGCAAAGCTCAGGGTAAAAGTCTAGAATAGTTTAAGCCAGGAATATTCTGGACAATGCAAAAACCCTGCAGTTGCTATTTCCTGACACTGCTGGGCTGGCTCTGATTGTCTCCATAACACATTAAATCTTTAGATTTCTTGAAAGTCCAGGCTCATTCCCTAAAGATGCTTTACTGGCTATAACAGAAAGGGTTCCTTCTCAGAGGCCACACTGGTCTAGTAGGGTTTATGAGTCTGGATTTGACATACTGTGTTCCTAAAATGAGAAGGAGCTCCAAGTACAGATGAAGGTGTCCAACTTGTCTTTATGAGCTAAAGATTACAGTACTGCAGTTGGAAGTGTTTCAGAAGTCCAAAAGAAACTACTTTTCTCAGAAAGTCATATTTATAGGGAGAGAAGACCTACATGTCAAATAACTCATCTAAATCTCATAGATGTTCTTTAATATAAGGTTCTACACGTACTGAGTCAGTGTAGGGCAAACCAATTTTCTTTGGAGAGAGATGAAACATAAGAAGCGTAAAGGGCAAATCTATTTCTCCTGTGGAGTCACTACTGCATACTGAGAAAGACACATTCCTTGTAGTACTCTCTGTACAGGTCTGTGCTAAAATTTTACTTCAGATCAGGATTCTACATTTGAAGGAAATCTCTCAATTGCCCCTACACATGCTTTGTTTGCATTCCAGAACTGTGCTGGATTCTAAACCTGGATTCCTTCTGGATGCAAATAAATTGTGAGATATACTCCAGTGAGTCTCCTGGACCAGACTAGAGCAAGCCTTTAAGCTTATATAGTATGGACAGCAGATCCTCTGCACAGATTGTTTTGTTCTAGTTGAAGATAGCTCTGCTCACAGGGGTGGTGGACTAGATGACCTCTAGACGTCCCTTTCAACCCAGACATTTCTATGATTCTGTGATTCTATCTTTTCCTATTACACTGCTTTGATTGCTAAAATACACATAGTGACTCTGAGACCTACAGAACAGGAAGGATGGCTCATCAGAAGGTTTAGAAATCAGATCAGGACTACCAAGCTGACCCACTGTCTCTAAATCTACTGTACCCTTCCTTTATTTAAATAACCTTAAATACCCTTTTGGGTTTTCTTATGTCTTCTGAACATAGATTTATTTATTTTTTAATGGAAAAAACAACCACCTGTGCTTCCTGAGCTGTTTGTATATTTATTGCTCTGTGAAAAATACTTCTGATATCTTCATAATATCATTTGTCAGCATGATATGCACTATAGATATAAATGGTTTGCTGCTGTTATTTCCATAGGGCTTAAATCTTTTTTCTTGACTTATTTTTCAGTTCAAAGAATTGTTCCACTATATCAAGTCTGCATTAAGCTGTGTCAGGAGTCAGGCACTGTAATAAAAGGATCTTAGAAAAATTCCCCTTTCTACCTTCAGTAAACTGAATGTACCAATGGGATGGAACATTTGGGATGCTTTCATTGTTTTCTTTTTCATTTAATCAAAGTGCCTGCTGAGAATCAAGAAGATGGCTTACACTAAACTCTTTGAATGGGAATGTTGGTTGGAGCAGAGGGGCATGGTTCTGTAAGAATCATTTGTCCTATTACTGTGCTCACTTTTTGCACTATCAATTCAGAAGTAGTTCTATAGAGAAGGGATTTTGAAAATTCCTTACTTTTCCCAGATATGAAAGGCATTTTTTTTCTTTTTTCTCCACCCTCCCCTCCTTCCGAGAATTGGTCTTGTATTACAGGACCTGGTTATTTCTAGAAGGAGTGGTTGAGCAAATTCTGTAAAAACAGAGTAAAATTGGACTAATTCTCCCTTTAGCTGGCACCTGAACTGAGCTTGAGGTCCCTGAAGGTCTCTGCCCATTATACTCACTCTGAGGATGTGCTGTTTGTTCCCATGCAGCATTCACAGCATGCAATTTTTTTGTACAAAACACTCCAACCCACAAACATTCACACAATTTCAACTTGTCTGCAAGTGAAAGCTTAACCCTGGGCAGGACGTATATTATGTGGAAGTAGTGTTAAATTGTGAGGAGAATCTGTAGAGAGTATCATCTCATGAATTTCTGGAAAAAGACCATAAGCTTGGTCTTTTAGATCTCAGAAGAGGGACCTTATTAACTCCTTATTAACAGTGAAATCAAGTTGCTCTTTTCTATCAGAGTAAACACTTGAACAGTGCGTTCTTTACAGGAAATAGCCAAGAAACAGCAATTATCACATTTACATACTGCTAGACCAAACAGCAGGAATTAATTTCAAATAAATCCAGTGGGCTTCCTCAGGTGTTCCTTAAGCAATAAATATTCTGTAGTGCATCTGCTGTGGTATGGTGAGATAAGTATTGCACCTTTATGTAGTTGCCTGTGTTCTGTGAGACAGGGGTATTAGAGTCATCACAAAACAATGAGAATCTCTGCACCAGGTGTTTCTTGCTACAGTAAATGCTCATGCCATTGCTTATTCTTCTCATAGAAGAGTGGTCAACAAACACCACGCCAAGGTCTTAATTTTAAATTTATGCTTCAGTAACACTATTCTTTCCTTTATTTTATATGTAAGAAGTTACTTCTAATTTTATGGGAGTGGGGGGTGAGAAAGGTTGGTTTCTGTTCTCTATTCTCTCCTATTCTATGCCTGTGTGACCAACCATCTGCCTAAGATGACCTCCTGGTTTTGAAGCGAAGTCTGTATTCCTTTCAGACAGCCTCAGAGGCACTGTATGTAAAGCACCTAAAAATTTGCAACAGCTTGTTCTGATTCCTTATCTTCCCTGTTGAGTATTATTGAAAACTGATGATGCAAACAGCAACATAGCAATTACCAAGGCAAATTAACATTACTAAAATGTCTGACTTTCTTTTTACAGGAAGTACCTGATAAGAACAAAACCAATGGACTATATTTTAGAGATGGGAAATGTCGAATTGACTACATCCTGGTGTATAGAAAATCCAATCCACAGACAGAAAAGAGGGAAGTGTTTGAGAGAAATATCAGAGCAGAAGGACTTCAAATGGAAAAAGAGGTAAGAAAGCTTACTTGAAAAAAAAAAAACCTTTCAACATTTAAAGCTGTATAGAATCTGAGGGTATGAGGTTTGTTTACTCTGAAAATCCTTTACTGTGTTGTAACAGTGGATAAACATGTTTAAGCGTGCCTAAATATAGGCTATTTATTGCCAGAGCAGTGGGAAAGCATAGCCTAAAGGAAAATCAGACACATGGACTGAAAGCCACAGTCATCTTTTTCAACCTTATGCACAAGTAGGCCACAGAATTTCATCCCCTGTGCTGTGCAATCGAGAAAACAAGTGCTGGATTTGGATAGCCTAAATTCTACTGAGTGCAATCCACATTTCTGCACCTACATTTCCTTTTAGCTACCTGCTCCACTCTGTGCTGATGCTCTTGGTATACTTTCCAGAGACCTTACTAAACCGCTATCTTCCTTTTCCTGTCAGCCTAATCACGGGGACTCAAGTGTTATTTTTTGGTAGTTTGAAAACAGCCTAAAGAAAGTCTTTCTGTCTTAATCCTAAACAGTGAAATAATTGGACAGTACATATGAATCATTTATATCAGTCTTAATTCCAACACAATATCCTAAACCAGTAAATCTTTTCTACACAAGGATGTGAAACTGAACGTAAAGTTTCTAAAAATGTATTGATCTTATAGGTAGTAGGACCAAAGCTTAAGGAGGGCATCTCTCTTTTGCCTAGCCTATGTTCTTTCTTGAGAGCTTAAGTCTCACCTCTGGGCAGAGTAGATGTTGCTCAATATTTAGCTTGTGTTTGATCAACTCACACTCATGCTAATATGCATTGTCATGCTGCCATTAATGGAAACAGTAGAGGAATTTTCCAGCTACAGTCTTTGGTCAGTTATGTAGGTGCTGTCAATTTCTCTCTTCCTTTCACTGAATTCTTGCTATGTTGCCTGTTTGCTTGAAAGGCATGCTGGAGAACACTGGAGAGGAAAAGTGAAAGGTGTTTTTCTCCAGAATAATGAAAATGTTTCCTTTCTTTAAATGTTTTTGCATGAACACAAAGTGCTGGTGGATATAAGTCTGTAAGAGCATATCACTGGTTACACCAACCAGTTACAGTAAAGTATCCCTTCACATAAGCTGGAAGTTAGCATCTTCAGTGCTGCAGTAGTTGATAGGTATCTTCAATGGCAAATAAATCATTCATTTATTACATGTTTCCTGTAAACATACCACCGTCTGTAGGATTTGTAACCCAACATCCAGGAGAGATGCTTAAGAAGTCCCTGAACTTTTGGGCAGTATATAAAATGAATGTGGAATAAATCATCCCTTTTGGTACATCTGCCCAATGGTTTCTAACCAATCTTTTCCTACTTTGTAATTTTTGCAGATTTCTTACTATGCTAAGGTCATCAGTGAAAGCTATGAAATCACTTTATGTTTTAAGTATTATGAAACTTACCGCAACATTTTGCATAGAAAACTTTTTGAAATTGGTGATTTAACTGCTTACTATGGAGTTTTCTTATGACTTTCAAGCCCATTTATTTGGACTTTGCTGTCTAGGCTTCATGAATGTTCTGCCTGTTTGATTATTCATTTCAGTTTCTATTATGCTAGTGGTATGCAGTTTTATTTCTTATTAATGTCATTTGGCCTTGGTGTGACTTCTTGCCAGCATCAGTAATTGTACATTTTCTAAACTCAGAATGATCAAACTGAGGTTGTGTTACATGACTTAGGCTAATGGTTTTAAAGTCGAGGGTAGCAGTCCTTTTTAATATGACTCTGACCTAAAATTAAACCCTAGCATGTATATTTTATGATCATGTTAGTTTCCAAATTGAATTATAATCCTGAAGGAAATAAGTACATTCTTGGTACTCTCCCTCACCCTTTCTGCAAAGTAGCTGTGTTGCATAACTCTTAGTTTTAAATTAAGCAATACGATTGTTTAATGCTAAAATTGTTTCTCACTATTTTTACTTCTCCTTTTGGTGAGACTGCATAATTTTGATCTTCAATTCTGGAATACTTTAACAGCAGGTCTGTTTTCTGATTTTTCTTATGTAATATATTGCTTCCACTGTCAAAAGTTTGCTTCTGGATAAAATGAGAGGAGTGTCTGTGGCTTTGGCTGCAGAACTTGTACAAAGCCATCAGGCTGTAACTGCTGGACCAAAAGAAACTTTTTACCTTCCATGAATTTTGTGTGGTGTTCTCCTTTGACTATTGGCTCTTCATATATTGACGTTCAATAGATTTAATCCCCTGTCTTTCACATGAAACCAGTAGCAGAGAGGAAAACTTAGTGAACTGTTCACACTGCAGTTTCAAAACCATATCCCTTAGTAACACTATGGAGAGAGAAAAATGCACTGCAGTGGCTTGCTGACAAGTGTAGCACAGCAAAATATGCAGGAAGCGGGGAGTGCAGGGAGTGTTCACCTAACAACATGAACCAAGAGTGAATCTGAAATGAATTCATAAATGTTGAGAGAACTTCAGGCACAATGTCAAGATTTTGTAGCTGAGAAAGGACAGAACACGTATATGTTTCTGACTCTAGAAAAAGGTGGTAACAATTTTACAGGTATTCCCCAACAAATTCACACTCACATTCTTCAGCTATACCACACCACTCTCCCATGGAACTTCTGCCAGGTTTGGTGTTATTTATATCCAATAGTAAACAAGAGGATCTCAGACCAAGGAGCATATAACTGAATTAGTGAAGATATGAAAAACAGAGTTCTAAGAGTGAAAGATAATTGAGTGGAACAGCATAAATCAATTTCTGTCCCTTTTCCCTGCTTCTCAGTGTATATTGAGTCTGGAGAGGGTGACTGTGTTGTCCCAGTTCAACACGGATCACAGCCAACACATGTGATCATATGCATAGAAGCTTTAAGTCAATCAAAAATATAGGTCACTCCGAGAAAAGAGACTATTTTCTTTTCAGTCAGATATAAAATTTCCTATATTGATTTATCCTTTCTTTACAATATCTCACAAGTGAGATAAATAACTGTGATATCCTGGCTCTGTGATTCTTGATGGCCCTCCTCATTTTTCAGTACTCTTTAAAACAGACTTTATTGGGTAAAACAGAGGGGGCAGTCTCCAAATGGAGCAAGTTTGTATCAGAGATAAGGTACCAATAACATTGCTGGGCTGTAGGCACTGATAGCTTCTGGGTAGGATCTGGTCATGTAGCTGTAGCCATAGACTACATTTAGTTTGAAACTGATGTGGTTTTGGGGTTGGTTTTTTTTTTGCTTCTCATGACTGCACTAAACTAATTCATACAGAGTAGTTCTACTACTGAAAGTACTTGATACATTTTGCTTAATGATTGTGTCCGATGTTTTTCATTTATGATTTGTAAGTTCATTTGATACAGTTTATTTGAAAAGGCGTTTACCATGCCAGTAGAAATTAATAGAAATGTGGTAAAAGGGAGTTAGTCATATATGTAGTGCAAGTAGTATTCAGGCCTTTTATTTTATATGTTTTGCATATTTATGTATACTAATGTTTTGCATATTTATGTATACTAATGTTCTAGTATAAAAACAATGAACTGTTTTAAAGCAATAGCATTCATTAGTGTCTTAAAATGTAGGTCTCTTCACAGCTAGTGGATGTGGAATATGTTTCAGGAACTAGTTTCAGATACTTTACAAAAAGCAGTCTATCCATTTGGGCTTCTGCCTGAACATTGATCTTTGCATCTCCCAGATAAAAGAATATGTTAATGTAGTGTACTGGTCTAGTTTTCGGGAACAATCCAAATTGTGTGGTTTTGTGTTCTCACACACGATTGAAAAAGTTAAGCACTGCCACCATAAGTGTCAACCTGTCACCAGAGCATCTCTAATTGCATTTGTTCCCTGCCTCAAGCAGCAGCTGACATTTCTGGGGCAACATCTGGCAGCTGATATGCATCTGGTGTATACAATAGGCAGTAGAAATATACAATAGGTGTTCTCTGGAGAAAACTCCAAAAAACAGATAGGAAAAGCACAATATAAACTTCACTTTTGTTATATGAACAAATATCTACTAGCAGGTATAATCTGTGTGTAATATAACTTTCAAACTCAGATTGACATAATTTTTTTCAATCTAGGTCTGAAAGTTATGTTTTTCAGTAGTTGATGCAATATAATTATGGGATATGTTATTTCATGACTTTTCAAGTTTACAAGGAGATAGGTTCATGGTGAGGTAAAAGAACGTCCACAAAGGAGTTTCTCTTAACAGGGATGTAACTTTGTGCTAATGGATCAGGACTTCAGAGGCTAGAAACATGTATTCAGTAAGAAAAGACTTATATTTAGCAGCAACTTGAAGTGCTTTAAAGTGATGAATGTTGAGAGAAATTACAGATGACAGAAAGAGCACACAGTATAGTATCTCCGTGACTCTTGGCTCATTCCTGAGTGTAAAACCAAAATAGACTTATGACCATGTCAAAGTGAGGTAAAAGCTAGAAATAAAAATTAAANNNNCTAGAAATAAAGATTAAAAAAAAAAAAAAAAGTATGGAAAAAGCCCCAAGAACTTCAAACACTGAAGCTTTAAATATATATATATTTAAGTGGTGATGTAAAAGAGATAGAAATCAACAGCTATTGCTCCTAAGCATAGTCAAATATTACCGTCTTTTTTTCTGGCAAAAATAACATCCACTACTTTTTGTTGTTGTTCTTAGTACTGTAGAACCAAAACAGTTATGTGAGACTGATCTGCCTTTTTTCTGGTTTGTGCGTCATCACTGCAATTGTTCATGAGACTACTGTTACATAAATGCTATTGCTGATTGTGATTCATAGGCAGAAAAGAATTAAGCTGAATTCCAGTCCACAAGTGGCATTTGCAGATCTGATTGAAGCAAGGTGTTTTATAAACTTAGCTTATGTAATTTACTTCTCTGAGAAGCAGTGCACAATACAATCTCAGTGTCTTTGGAGTTGACTCCAAGTTTCTTTTTCAGTTATGACTTCAATTTATTCAGTTATTGAAAGAATAGTAACTGGTTTGTAAGGTATTGTTGCTATAGATGTTAATTTAATCAACCAGGCATATAATTTATATCAAAATGCTGAGCCTATGACCCACTATTTGCAGCTTGCCAGGAGAGTTTGTGTGGTGGCCAGGAGCAAGCTGCGGGTCAGCTGGGGAATCTTTTCCTGACTGCTAGTATTCCTTTCATGCTCATATCCTTTCCCTGTCATGTTGAGCTTACTCTGTTATACCAAAACCCCTCTATCCACTAGACAAGAAGGTGGCTAGGGAAAGCTTCCACCACCAAAACTGCAACTGCTGTCCTCTGAGTTGTTGTTTTGTTTTTTTTTACATAGAGAAAGGTACCTATGAGCATGCACTCTGTGAGGTATGTGCTAGAAAGCACCAGAACTACTGTGCATGGGATGATCATCCATATTGTGCAGGCATAGTAGGTCAGGTCACATGAAGGATGTCACCTATGGCTACAGGTTTCCCTTTAGGACATTCACTTTAGGCATTTGGACAAAACTATGCCTTATTGGTCTTTGGAGAAGAACAGGCGTGGCATTGTGTTTGTATGGCCAAGTTTTGGTAGCAGAGAGGGCTACAGGGTTGGCTTCTGTGTGGAGATACCAGAAATTTCCCTCATGGCTGATAGAGCCAATTCCAGCCAGCTCTAAGACAGATTCAACAGTGGCCAAGGCTAAGCCAATCAGCAACAGTGGTAGTGCTGCTATGATAACAATTTTAAGAAGGGGAATAAACTGCTGTGGAAGAGATGAGTGAGAATACCTGAGAGAAACAACTCTGCAGACACCAAGATCAATGAAGAAGGAGTTAGGAGGATGTGCTCCAGGCACCAGAGCAGAGATTCCCCTGCAGCCTGTGGTGAAGGCCATGGTGAGGCAGGCTGACACCCTACAGACCATGGAGATCCATGATGGAGCAGTTTTCCACTTAGAGTCCATGGAGGACCCTACACTGGAGCATGTGGATGTACCCAAAGGAGGCTGTGACTTTGTGGGAATACCACACTGGAACAGGCTCCTGGATCTATAGATTCTTGGAGAGAGAAGCTCATGCTGGAGCAGGTTTGCTGGCACGACTTGCAATCCCATGGGGGACCCACACTGGAGAAGTCTATTCCTGAAGGAATTCACCCTGTGGAAAGGACTCATGCTGGAGCAGTTTGTGAGACAGTCCATGGGAAGGACTCACATTGGAGAAGTTCATGGAGGACTGTCTCCTGTGGGAGGGACCCTGTGCTAGAAAAGGGAAAGAAAGTGAGGAGGAAGAAGCGGCAGAGAATATGTGTGATGAACTGACCACAGACTGCATCACCATCCCCTTGTGCTGCTGAGATGGAGGAGGAAGAGAAAATCAGGAGTAAAGTCAAGCCTGTGAAGAAGGAAGAGGTAGGGGAAAAAGTATTTTTAACATTTAGGTTTATTTCTCATGACCCTACTTTTATTTAATTGGCAATAAATTAAATTAATTTTCCTGAGTCTAGTCTTTTTTTCCCCATGACAGTAATTGTTGAGCAATCTCCCTGTCTTTATCTTGACCCAAGAGCTTTTGTTATTTTTTCTCTTCCCTGTCCTGTTGAGGAGGGGAGCTATAGAGTGGCTTTGGTGGGCATCCAGTGAGGGTCAATCCACCATGACGTAGTTCAATATTAATCTACTGCTTTAACTAATATCAAGCATTCAGGAGCTTTCATGCACTCTACTAAGTTTTGTTTCAGTCTCTCACTTTTCTGATCCTATTATTCAGTATGTAAATATCTACAGCTAATGAACTCACAGTACGAATTATACAGCCTACAGGAGCTGTGGTTTCCCAAGCAGCATAATATCCTATTATTAGCAGGTGCAGTTTGTTACTTGATATTTAAGCACTGTGTCTGATTGCATCCACAAATCATGGATGGAGACATCAAAGTGACATAAACTATGCCTGCAACAAGGGAACCAGACTGAAATGCAAACTCACCACATGTATTATAAGTGGAAGTGCTTCCAGCTATTTGATTTAAAACATCGGGCTTTTCATTTCATCCAGATTCAGACAGAGCAAGTTAAAAATAGACTGATCTTCCAAAGACTTATTGTTAATTCATTATCTAATGCAAATAGCAAGTAAAATCTCTTTCCAGTAGTATTTTACAGAAAATTGTATAGGTATGAACAGAACAATGTCCTTTTCCAGAAAGAGCTTTCTACCAAAAAGCTTTGTCACTAAACCATGGATGAGTTTCCAGCAGCCCAGACTTCTGAGGGAAAGTGTTTTAGATTTCAGCTGCTATGTCCGCTGTACAGCACAGTTGCAATTTAGAAGAGAAATTTGAAGGAGATATATGAAAGTCTCAATGAATGGAGTCTGAATACAAATTTCAGTGTGCAGTTTTTAAAAATAACCTTCTTGATTGTCTGAGGGAGCCCAGAACTGAATGTTTCCAAGTTGACAAAATCCAGCCTTTAACAGGACTTCGTATAGCTAATATGTAAAGCTAGTAGATTTAAAAACTGTTGCTGAAATACTGATCTACACTTGGAAAAAAGTATGGCTTTTTCACGGAGGCAATATAGAAAATACATAGATAACAAAAAAGGGATAGAAGGGCCACTGAGATACATCTTTTCCTTCAAGGATTCTGAGTGGCAGTTTCTTGTCTCAGAGTTCCCTGTTACCAGTCTTCACAAATCAGAATATCACAAACCTTTTGAAGGATACCAGTCTCATGGAAAAAATAACAAACAGAAAATAAAATAAAAACAAAACACAAACACACAAACAACAACAACAAAAAGCAAAACCAAAAAAAAACACAATGAAGGATACATATGAGATGTACACTATATGTCAAAAGTCACCTTTCACTTTATAATTGGTCTTAAACTGCAATTATTTTTGAGATGCTGTTTACCTGCGAGTGGCAACAGGAACAAGTTTAATAGACAAGGCTGCAATCCCTTAATGCACAGTGAGAGTTTTTGTTGTCCAAAGGTGACATGAGTGGTTTGTTGCAATGCTCCATGATAGTGCTTGCTTAATGAGAAGAAATCTAGAGCTGTTCATAGGGAACAGAAAGACAGACTATATAGAACTGCCAGCACTATGTTTTGTGTTCTCATCTTGCATTGATTATTTTAGTGTTGAACTTGTTTTGAAAAGATGGCTTTGTATTTACAGCATTACATGTGTAAACAAATAGTAATGATTTGAAATGGTTGCAGTGCCTTCTTGGTCTAGGGGGCATTTGCACCTTCCCCTGCAGCATGAAGTGGTGTGGGGCTGCCCTCCCTGGAAGTAGTCCCAGGAGGGAAGCATGAGTCTGGAAAGGACAATTCCCTTTCTCACCCACTCTTGGCACAAGGTCTCCAGATTACTTTCTTTGTTATAGCAGGTTAATTTGGTAACGGAGCGCCTGGCGCGTTAGTGCTGTGTGCCTTGGATTAACTGTGCTTTAATTCTGGTAAAAGCCTCATAAATAGAGCTAGTCAAATTACCTCAGTGCTCAGAATTTATTGAAAAAAATGTTTCAGTTTATGGCTCTCTGGTTCCAAATTAAATGCAGAATTATCCACTGCATATTTAGGTATTTGTTTCTTGCTGTTCAAGTGGTAATTAAATGGTGTTGTAAATTGAGTTTAATAAAGCCTGACCTGAGGGGAAAAATGTTCCTGAGATGGCTGCATTGACTTAAACCTCTGTCAGCCCATTAGTTATGTCCCCCTGTTTAGTCTTATCTGTTCTACAAAACTCTCTTCTGTGCGCAAATATCTTTCTTATTCTTATATGAAAGCTTTTCAAAGAATCTCTAAAAGTGCCTTTTAGACAAAATGGTGTAAAAACCTTTTCTTTCTTCTTGGAGGTCTTCATGGTGCTGTACTTGCTACTTTTTTTAGATACATCTTCTTGTTTCTGTTAATATACTCAAATAGATCTTTCCATTTATAAAAAATAAGATTAACTTCCTTTTCTGAAGTCTCCACCGTCAAGCACTAATGTAAGAATTTTGTACTTACTTTTGTAACAACAATCTCTTATTCCTTTTTAAAATTCAAAGCTTCCCATAAAGAAGAAAGCCTTCACAGTGAAAATATAGATAGGGGAAGAACAAATCAAAGACATGTAAATCTGGAAACCATGACTCTGCTTTCACTTGCAATATGCAAAAATCATGTTATTTTTAATGACTGGTAGATTTTAAGACATTTCATTTCCAATGTGTTTATTTGACAATCTCCTTTCAGATTAGTTTATAAATCTCTTGTTTTGAAAAACTATCTTTCTGTGGCTGTTATATCTAACATTAAGTTTACACAATTTCCCTGTGTAAAAATGCAAGGACTTGAATTTAGGTATTCGATAGGTCTTAAAATTAGGCCGGTTGGAAAATTATCTCTCATAATAAGCTGTTACAACCCATCTATCTAACTTTAGTGTATTATTTTCACTTTTTGAGTTTAATTGGCTTAGTTTCAGAAGCAGAAAGTATTTTTGAAAGAAGTCTATCATCAAGTTTATTTGCTTGACTGGTGGTTGCTAAATTCGAATGAATATCTTTTTCTCCACTTCTAACATTCTCCTTTTTTTCTTCTTTTTTTTTTTTTTTTTGGTGATGAAGATTGCATAAAGTCCTTTTAATCGATCTACTAAAACGTCTTTTATTCAGTCATTCCCTTAAAATGCCCATGAGACACTAATTCTTATGATAGCACTAACTGTGCAAATCTGATTTATTCATTTACCAAACATAAATAATGATAAAATTCTGTAATGTATTTTTCATTTTTCAAAGCAGAAGCTATAAAGAACTTATCTTTTTCTAGGAGAAAGCTTTTTACACATGTTTACATTCATCTCTTTTTCTGACTTGTTAGTAATGCAGGCATATAAGATAATTCGGGTATAGACTTCAATTTGATGGTCTGAAAAGGATTTAGCACCTTTGGAGTTATGAGTGTAGAGATTAGCTATGAAAGCCCCTTCACTAATTGACACCAAGCATGCTCTGGTTCAGTATCTTTCATGTTATTTTTACTAGGGAGTGAAAAGCAAAAGAAAGATTTTTTTTTTTCATTGTTTTTGGAATCCAGTTTGTTAAAAAAAAAATGTATAAAGTTTCCATGGAGACTGGAAGGATCACATGAAATATACTTTATTTACTCATAATATTAAGCATTTGTCAACAGGCTCAAAGCCACAAGGGTCTCTCTATAAAGTTTTTTCTCAGCTTCATTTTTTTAGTACATATATTTCTTTAGAATTTTTCTCCTTCTGGTGTATGTCCATTGACTGTGTAGGTAATGAAATCACTGTCTCTTAATTTTGTTAACAAATAAGAAGCACTCTTTCCTAGTCCCAAGAACTGACTCTGTCCCTGTCCTTTTATAGAATCACAGCGTAATTCGTGTTGGAAAAGACCTCAGGGTTGGCTGCAAGATCAAGGCTATATTGCTCAGGACTTCCATGTGCCTTGTTCATTTTTTATGTTTGCTTTTTTTTAGATTTAGCTTAAATGAAAGGCAGATGTGTACACTCAGTTTTCATATGGATTCACCTGACCTCCAGTAATTCCAGTAACTCAAGGTTTTACTGCTCTGCTCTATATATGCTCTTCTCCACTGAGAATCTTGTCTTTCCATACCTAGGCTTCTGTGCCTTTCTGTGCCTTATAAATTAATATCGTGATCTGTGACCTCATTTTCTGTGGAATGGGTTGAAGCTCAGGCTTCCTACCATCACAGGAGTGCTGTAGTGGAAAGGCATGTCTGAAGGTCATCTTTCTGAAGCAGATCTGACACCAGTGCTAGGTGTGGTCATGCTTTTTTCATTCTGTATCTGTAGTTCAGTGAGAACTAGAGCCTGTCCCTTCATCTTTAGAGTTCTTGAGCTTATATTGTGAGTGCTATTGCTATGGGATATTGTGGCTTTCTGAGACAGGATTGGATTAAACATATGTCCTGTTGAGTGGATGTAGACATCCTAGGTAATCAGTCTTGTGTAAATTTATGAATTTTATCATTATCTTAAGAAATTCACAGGAGAGAAGAATTCAAGTAATAAAATACAGAAACTACTGACCAAAATTTAGAGGCCTTTTAAAGTGTGAAGGATACTAGTGGAAGGCTTTATTATTTACAGAGCTGTATTTCCCTCTGTGTTCTCTGTGAATGAATGTGAGGTGGGGAAAATGGATGGCAGCCAAGGCCTTTTAAGATGTTCTGAATTGCTGTCACTGTGATGAGTCCCAGACAGCCAAGTGGTGAACTAAAGCCCCGTCCAAAGGTGCAGTTGTAGGAAGTAATATGTCTACACTACTGCAAAAGTCGGGGTGGGTGGTGAGAAAGCTTACAGGCACCCAGGGAAAGCAAGGTGGCTGTACTGCAACCTGACAGAAAAGAATCATCTTATTGACTGTAGCTATTTGCAAGACAGATATCTGGCAGGGGAAGAACAAGACCTGATGGGCAGCAGTTCATTTCAATCTGAGGAAAACAGAACAAGTGAATTTAACACTGAAGGTGCCTTTTTCCTCTCTATTGCAGACATCTAAACGTAGTTGCCCTGAATCACACCTGTGATTTTTGTTCCTTGTTAATTAGCCTTCAGACAACTTAGGATCAGTAGGTTTAGAGCAATGATAGTGACAGTATTTTGGTACAAGTACAGCAGCTTGCTAGTGCCCAGCAGGGGAGACTGGGTCAAATATATGGTCACACCACATCTATAAACTACTAAAGACAAAAGCTTTTGTTTGTCTTGTGCCCAAGTGATACATATGGACTTAACATGAGTAGGTCTGTGGATAGCAGTATCAACCCCAATACTGGTGGTGTCTGAAGGAAACAGTTAACAGAATTGTGTGACGATTGTAAAGTTCCGTTCTAACCCCTCAAGCTATAGAATAGATTAATGTTTCTGCAGATTTTCCATTATTTGACTTCTTCTGTTCTTTGCTGTTTTGACTGTGAATTGATGGGTGTTTGCCATGCCAATTTGCATTTCCATTTTGGCTTCTTTATTGTCAATGTTGTGAAAGGAAACAGAATTCATATATTTTACTAATACATTGTTCCAGCCAAAAGGCACAATGTAAAAATTATATGGGGAAAGTAAGCACACTGGAGTTTGGAAAGAGGGGGAGAAGGGTTATAGGAAGTGTGATGGTCAGAAAATATTAAGAGGAAGCTGGCATCAAGATGTGGAGGCATATCCACATTAAACCATGGCAGATAAGTAAGAAAAGACCCTTTTGTGGTGTATAACTCCCCCTATAAAAATCTGAGTGTCAAATCTCTTTAGAAATACAATGCAAGCACTTAACATATAAAAACAAATCTTTTGTATTTATGGAGGATGCCTTAACAGAAGGGATAGAAGGAGAAAGGCAAAGAATTAATAGCCATTAATATAGATTAGACTCAAAAACTGGTTTTCACTGAGGAAAGAGGGAAACATTTTGAAAATGTGAAAACATTTAATTTAGACAGATTAAAAAGGAATGTCTGATATTAAAATGTCATGCTAGTTGATAAGAAAGGCTTAGCTTTGCAAAAGAGAAAATAGGAAAAAAAAAGAAGAGAAAATGTGTAGAAGTGATTATATAATCCAATAATACAGCAACACATGCTATTTTTTGGTGGACAATATTTAAGATTAGATCAAAATGGAATTTTTCATGTATTTACCTACACATTTTTAGAAATCTTATTCAATTTACTTAATATAATTTATCCAGTTTGGTGTTTAAACAGTGCATTTCTCTCTTAAATGGTATCACAGAAATGTTCATATAAGGCTGATTATGGCTATCTAGCAAGTTTTTATTTGCTGATTCTGTTCTTAATTTATTTCCTAGACTACCTGTCAGGCATCAAAGAAATTTTCCATGAGATACTGTGTAACCTAAAAAAAGGCCTTATTTCCTAAACTTGTTAATAGATTCCTGATGCAGAAATGAGCTGTCAGCAGCCTTTGTAGTCAGGTTCACTTCACAGGCATTTTACTTCCTGTGAGTATGGGAAAGTAAAATTAAATCAACAGACACAGTGCCAAGCCCATGGTTTGGTTCATCTCTCACCAGCATGTGCCTTTGAGACAGTGCTATGTCTTGGTCATATTTACCTGAAGTTAGTATAAACATCAGAAAAAGTTTAATGTGCAAATAAGTTGTATTTCAGCAAAAAATATGGTGCCACAACTGAAGAAGAAAATATGGCAACCAACACTTAGCTCTAACTTAATGCTTAAAACTCTCCCTGGTTGAGCCACTCTCTCAGCCATACTGGGAGAACTAAGGAAGTCTTGTCTGTCTGGCTTCTCCCACTCCAAGTCTTTCAGGATGGACTAGATCTGTGGAGCATTTTGAGATTGCTTCTTAAGCCTGCCTTTTCCACAGTTTTGAATCCCCCATCCTCTTTCAAACATCTCCACATCTCTCTTCTAGATCATATCCCCTAGTAAGACTGACAGGGATTTATGCCAAATACACTGATGATAAGTTTTCAGCCCTGCTCTCTATTGTTCTGCTCCCTTTTTGGAAGTTTCTTTGAATTTCCCTTGCCAATGTAATCCCTAAGTATTAATTCAGTCCTAACAACAGTTTTCATGACTTCTTGTAGTAGCTGGATGCAAGGTATAGTTGTGTTGAGTATAGGACCACTCTTCCAGATCTGTGTCTTTCAAAAAGGAAATGACATCTTTATTTTCTCTCTGAATTGCCCTATTTTCTTTTTGCAGTACTTGGTTCATGCTATGCTTATTTTAATGAGTGTATTGTCTCTCAAGATGCAACACTATGTTTCCTGGATCTTGTATTATCACATCATCCAGGGCAGAGTGAAGGTGAGCTGTGGCAAATAAGGGACATTTGATTTCATGTTTTACAGCGCCTTGAATCTCTTGCAAATTGTCAGAGAGGAGACTGAGGGTGTGTGTATGGGGGGAGGGTCTCAAGAGGCTAGGAGTCCCCCCTTCAGCTCCAAGGGCAAGCCAACTATTTATCCAACCTTTTCCTCAACACCAGAAACCTCCCTTCCCAGATCACTCCAATGTTTCTGTATTGTTCAGCTTGAATTATTTTTTTTTTAACATAGCTGAGCTAAATCTCCTTTGCTACAATTTAATTCTGTTATTTCTTGCCTGATTCAGAAGTAGCATGGAGAGTTAGCATTTTCTTTTGTATTTTGAATCTCCTTGTCTTTCATTTTTTTCCTCTAGGTCCACTTTCCCAACCCTCTCAATCATTATTATTGGTCTGCTTTGATCTTTCTGTAATTGATTTACATATTTCTAACTCAGGTTGGACTTTATGTCCCACTGTATAGCTATACAAAATAAAGGACCAGGGAATCTAAGCCCTATAAGGTCTTAATTTGATTTTTTTTTCCCTCATCATATACCTTACCCTACTCTGGCCTCTGTTGCTAACTTCTCTTCTAGACCCTAACAGTGACATTTTATGTGTTCATCTTTTCTGCATTTTTTTACCTTTCAGCCTCCTTGCTATCTCTGACTTCTGTGCTACTATAGTGTGCTTGTCAGAACTGGAGTGTCATATGAGAAGCCATTTCCTTACACAGAGAGCACGTTATCTTTTTTCCCCTCTTTTTACCTTTTTCTTCTTCCCTTGGTAATCTGTGGAATGTTATATATGTTTATTTTATACAAAGTTCCTACTGTTCAAATTGAAGTTTGGAAAAATCCAGATATCTGTAATTTGTTGTATTCCAGACAGTGTCATTGTCAGAGATGTGACATTGGAAATGCTTCCATGGTACACCGTACAGTCAGAAAGTGATGGGTAGGACTAGTTGCCCTCTGTGGCTGTGTGAGGAGACCTGGTAAGTGAAAAGTGACATTGACTGATGTGGAGGAGACAAGCAAGCGAGACAGAGAGGTGGGATTTTGGAGGAAGAAACAAATACAAACAAACAAAATCAGTGGGAGAAGTTTGTCAGTGTGTGTCTGTATGTGTGTATAAGGCACAGAAAGGTTGAGGGGGAGCTGCTTTAAAATAACTTTCTGCAGAAATAAATTTTTCCTTTTAAATTTTTCTTTCTTCTGAAGAGCAATATGGCAATCGTGGACAGTAGGGCAATGAGGTCATTTTAGGAAAGAAATCCACCAGTTGTATTACTGTGATGATAAAAATTTGGTTGCACAGCTTTCAGTAACAAGATTGTAGATAGGAATGTGCCATACAATTTTACTACCTTTTATTCCCTGATTCACCACTCTGATAGTTGAAAGAGGTTGTGGATGAGGCTGTATTTGTGTTCATGCAGCAGAACTATAGTGACTCCGTAAAATCACATACATATTTCTACACTTAATTGTACATGCTAGGTGTTGCATTTTAAATATTTGACAGGAACTACAGCCTACAGTGTATGAACAATTGTAATTCCCTAAGTGGTGGTTTGTTGAGAAAATGTTCTGCAATTTGGGTCATTTTTTCCCCATTGTCTAGTGATGTAACACTAACGGAATTTCCCCTCATTTCACAGAATGGTGGGGGTTGGAAGGGATGTCTGAAGATCAGTGAGCCCAACCTCCCTGTCAAAGTGGGTTTGCCTATTGCAGGTTGCACAGGAATCCTTCCAGATGGGTTTTCAAAGTCTCCTGAGAAAGAGACTCTTCAGCCTCTCTGGGCAGCCTGTTCCAGTCCTCCATCACCTTTACAGAAAAGAATTTTTTCCTCATGTTCAGGTAGAACTTCCTGTGTTCCAGTTTGTCCTATCACTGGGCACCACTGAAAAGATACTGGCCCCGTCCTCTTGATACCTGCTGTTTAGATAGGTGTAAGTATTTGTAAGATCCCCACTCGGTCTTCTCCAGGCTAAACAGAACCAGGTCTCCTCAACCTTTCCTTCTGAGAGAGATGTTCCAGTCCCTTAATCACCCTCATAGCCTTCTGTTGGACTCTCTCCAGTAGTTCCCCACCTCTCTTGAACTGGGAAGCCCAGAACTGGACATATTACTCCAGATGTGGCCTCTTTGGGCCCAGTAGAGGGGAGGACAACATTGCTGGCTTATGGTTAACTTGTCCAGCAGGACTTTCAGGTCCTCCTCTGCAGAGCTGCATTCCAGCAGGTCAGCCTCTAACCTGTACTGGTGCATGGGGTTATTCCTCCCCAGGTGCAGGACTCTACACTTTCCTTGTCAAACTTCATTAGGTTCCCCTTTACCCAGCACTCCAGACTGTCCAGGTCCCAGGTCTCACTGAATGGTGTCACAGCCTTCTGGTGTGTCAGCCACTCCTCCCAGTTTTGTATCATCACCAAACTTGCTGAGGGTATGCTATGTCCCTTCATCCAGGTCATTGATGAATATGTTGAAGAAGACTGGACCCAGTACTGACCCCTGGGGAACACCACTAGCTATTATGATAGCTCCAACTAGACTGCACAGCACAGATCACAACCCTCTGAGCAACATTGTTCAGATAATTCTAAATTCACCTCATCTGTGCAAGTATCAACCTAGACTCCAACACTTTTTCAGTATCAGCACTTTCCAGGATGCAGTAAAATGTCCTGTATCTCTATGTTACAGTCTGTATACTTCTGTATTTGACAATGTAATGCAAAAGTCTTTCTAAAGACAGGTGTTAGTGGAGGAGCCACTTCCAAATGACACTATCAGGAGAAAGGTTTTATTTTGGTCCACATAACATAATGAAGCCCTGAGATCTTCAAGTCCGCTACACAGCCACAACATGAGGAATTACAGTCAGAGATGTCACCCTGGCTGTAGAAGGAGTAGCAGGGTTTGTGCACGTGCATGTTACTATGGCTAGTTAAGTGTGATGCTATCCCATGCTGATGTGACTGTAATAGTTGCAATTCCAGAGCTAATTCACTCAGCAACACACTGGGAGGGTCTCTGCACCATACATGGTTGTGCAGGACACACATTTTGTTCTGCTCTGCAGGAAAGAAAAAGTCACAGATGACCACTCTGACTGCAACTTCTCAGACTTAACATAGAATCTTAACTATTCTATGATGAGCAGCTTATTCAGTTCCTGTAGGTTATTTGTATGCAAAAAATACAATATACATGCTTGCAAGTTTTGAATGTCTGATTGATTATTAAGTTTGTGAAATTCACTGTTAGACAAAAAATAAATTGTCTTTTTTTTTTTTTTTTTTTTTTTTGCCAAAGCCATGCTTCTTCAATAAACATCTAAAAGCAAGCATGAATATTTAATAGACAATTCATTAAATGCAAGGATTTTCCCCTTCAAAAGATTATTAATGAGACATAATATTGTTTTTTTATTTTACATTTGGGATAAATCACAAAGGAAGCTGCCTGATAAAATGAAAAACAATTATACAATGTATTTTTAAAGGCCTGTGATGTCAAAAGTAAAGTACTGTACATAAGAGACCTTTTTGGCCTATAGTACAGTTAGACATGTTTGATGATCTCAGTTATCACTGTATAAAATATTAGCATTTTCAATCTAAAATTGCAGTGTATAACTGGCGCTTCATGAAAAGAGACTTAATGTCAAATAAAGTGTTTGTAAGTAAAAATGCATTATTCTGCTCATAGGTTTTAGCTATCTGAATTTTTGAATCTGCATATAATTAATTTCACATGTTTATACTATCTTCCAGCCCAAAGGAATTAAAAGATACATCTTATCTGTTTGTCAGATGAAATCCATGTGATAAATTAATTTAATTATTATAGAAATCGTACCCAGATGGGAGAAAACTGCATTCATTCAGTACTTACTAACAGGATTATCAATAAATGTTTTACCAATACTTCGCTTTCTGATCAACCTCTTCCATTAAAATGGCCATGCTGCAGGCATTTCTAATCTTTTTCTCTAGTAAGTGGAGTCCAAGTCAGAGGATATTGTTTCCATGGTAGATTTAGTACATCTGAGTTATGTTACTGTGAGATCCATACTGTCCCTCACAAGCAAACGCAAATGGCATTAGTTAGAATTAAAATACATCCTTTCCTATGTTTCTTCTCTCAAAGGAATTTATAACTCTCTTGCAGATGGTAAGCTCATGGTTGCACAGTAAACTTGAGCAATGAGATAGTATTTGCATTTTATTTTGACTCAAGTAACCTACTCTGTTCTTTAAGATGGCCTCCCACTCACACACTTTTGTCTGCCTGAAAGGGCATTTGCAAACATGTCCCCTTGTTACTAACTCTGTTCTGTTCCAGCATTCATATCCTGTCAGCTGCTGCCAGAAATTAAGCACTGTAACAATGACACCTGCTCTGAGTGGGATTAAATGATACATTGCCTGAATGCTGGCAATGGCCACCTGCCTGCAGTATTAACTCCACTGGAGCTGAACCTCTGGAAATATTTTTCAAAGTAAAGATAAACTTTACCCCACCATCAAATTTTGTCATGAGATTTCATAGCAAAATCAATTTAAATTGCAATCATGTGACTTTATCTCCTTATATCAAGTTATTCTATATTTAATTTGTCAGTGTCATCTTATGTCAAAACTGTTTTATTAACAGTTTCCTAATTATTAGTTAGGGTTTTCTCTTTTTTCTCTTTATTTTCATCCTTACTGCTTTTGCCATACAGTTTCTCATAAGTCAGAAGCTTCTTAAAATCCTAGCTGAAATGTGAGCAATGTATTCCCCTTTTTCCCTAAACCTGTACTTTGATTGAAAGTATATATGTGAAAGATATTGGTGCTATTATTTACTATATTCCTCTGATCCATGAACGTGAAGGTTAATGCTCATGAGTATGTATTATTTTCCTGGAAACTCAGCATATATTGACAGTATCTAAGTAATTACCTGGTAATTACTTAGATAAAAATATATGCACTTTTGAAAAGTATTGGCAGCATATTACTGCTGCTTCTCCGGTTCTATGGAATTACCCTTGTGAATTTACACTTACTTTGGTTTTCTAGAGAAAGAATAGTTTAATCAGCTAAAATTTGCTGGGTTTTGCTTTTCCACTTAATTCACCACATGGCAAATCAATCTGTGCTGTTAACATAAGAGAGTAATTCTCAAAAACAGTGGAACCTGTAGCAGTTACTATTTACTACTCTGCACTCAGATTTCCTACAGAGCTTGATTATAGAGAGAATTGTTACTGAAGGAAGGATGTTGATTTTTCTCTCCCCTTCTGTCTTTTCCTGCATTATGGTCTTAACAGCAATAAGCTATGTTTGCTAAAAGTTAAAGCACCATTCCCATTCTGGTTCTTTAACTTGCCTTGCAGCGTCTTGCTGAAGTAGGCGATGTTTAATTCTGGTTCTGGTTCTGTTTCAAAATCTTACTTATCTCCTTTTGCTTTTATAAGGAATGCTTTAAAAGGTGAGGAGAGTCTCAGTCTTTAGTATTTCTCTCTTAAATTATGATAGGGAAAGCATCTTAATAGCAAATCCCGATTTCTTTTTCCTATTGATATGCATACATAAATAAGAGAACTGGGGTTTTTTTTCAGTTGCCTGCCTACTAGCCTCAAGGCAAATAAACAACTAAACCCTTCAATTGGAGGCACTGTCATTTTATCCTCCTTCAAGGTTATATGCTGTGAATCTTTTTTCTCTTCTCTCTTAACTTTTAAACTTGATGTGGTGAATCCCACAGTTGTTTTTGTTTTAAAATGACTTGACAATATTATTGATAATGAGCCAGAAATAGTCTCTGTTGGGGTAGAATGTTCAATAGGGTACTTAACAAAAGACACTAATCTTCAGCCTGGGTCCTGGAAGACAGCTTGCAAATATAGCAAAATGTGAGCTTTTCAATGTCAGCACTTTGCTTCCATTCAGACTAACAATGATAACTTCAGAACGAGTAGGGCTGAGTCAACAGTAAATATATATATTATATATATTGAAATCCTGCCATCAGAAGGAGTTAAAATGCCTGCAGGAGTATGTGTGAGTTTAGTAGCCAGGACTTAAATTAGACAACAGTTAACACCAATCTGTGCTCGCTTTTGGAAGGGAAAGGAGAATCTGCCCTTTGCAAGTTTTCCTTGGCCTAGCTGATGACAGTAACTTACCAAAGAAGGTATTTATGTTTTTGGAGTTACATAAATGGCCCCTACTTTAGTCCCTTCTACTCCTTATATAGTGGTGCTGGAGAAGAACATATTTTTAAACATGTTTGTGGTTGATTTGTTTTCTTTGGAAAATACAATGTCTGTAAAACTTAATGGTAAAAGAGAGAGAACTCTTTCCGAAAGGCAGGTTTATAACATGAGGGCCTATGGTACAGCCCATATTCTAGGGCTGACAGCAATAATATGGTACTAGAGTGACTTGCAAGTGAATCCAGAGAAGTTTGGAATTAATGAGTGTCTCTGATACAGAGATACAGGCTATAGAAACTTGTGATTATCAAATACTGATCTAATATTTTCAGGAATGATGGAACATCATTCCATCTGTAAAATGGGATTGAGAGGTGGAAGGAAGAAAAATGGAAAAATTACAGCTTGTGAAAAAGAGTAGTTTAATGCCAATGAACGTTGAAACTCATTGTATATTGACTGTCTGTAACCCAGATGCCAGTGATCTGAATTCTCCCATACAAACCTGTTTTGAAGATCAGGGTTTCATTAAAATAAATACACCTTGCTAATACTTCTCCACCAGAATAATATTTCCATAATAATATTTTTTACAAGTTCCTGTAACAAACAAGTTCTGTTATGAAGAAAGCCATCTTTTCACTGAACCTTTTGAATTTTCCTGAATTTATTGTCCAGAAACTTGTAGTTTTCAATGAATATTTCTTTGGACGAGAGATATGTTCTTCCATTGGAAATATTCTTTCTCCAGCCAATTTCATTAAGTGGGTTGCCTAGAGGCTCTGAAATTTCTGCCTAAGGTGATATTTAGGACTCCATTGGACAAGATCCTGAGCATCCTGATCTAAGTTGGCCCTGCTTTAGCTAGAGAGTTAGTCCAGATGACCCCTAGAAGTCCTTTCCAACCTAAATTAGTTGGCATTTCTCTGATTCTGATGTCTTTTGTCACATTGCTCTGAAGACAAGCAAGAATTTTATTGCTGACAAGAATAAAATTTGTTTCACTATGGATATTCCTCCTTAAAAAATCAGTTTGAAACAATTTATTTGGACATTGGTGGCCTGGAAGTTATCACATGGTGGTAATTCTACAGGCACTGGTGTCACAGGTCGATTCCAAACACTTACTCCATTTTGTGTTTGCAAAGTGTTTTATCTTATTGTCTGTCCTCTTGATTACTCTGTTTTCCTTTCTTCATCATCTGGACATAACTTTTCAGCAGATTGCACATGTCAATAGTTGACTTATTTAAATTTCCAAGGGAAGCAATGTTGCATTGATTTTTGTTCATGTGTTCCCATAACGTGAAATTGAGTTTACTTCTCCAAATCATTTAATGAGCCAAACCTTGAAAGTCAATTACAACAGAATAATGTTCCTCTTCTCTCAATGAAATATTTAGAACCTGAGGATACTGTGTCTAAATACTAATCTAACAAAGAGAATTTAGTAGATTCCATTCACTAATGTATTTTTGTAACTAAGATGTTACTCAAGGTATTTTTTTCAGGTATTTTGATTAATTATTTTCTCCTTAGATTAAATCAATGTAATATTTATTCAGTTACTCCTTCATCTGGATATGTTCTTCTCTTTCTAATCATGTTTTTCTCAGGCTTTCTTAGTGTTTTCCTTTATTAACACTTAACATGAGCAAAACCAATAGAAATAGATATCTGTATTAATATTTCAGCATTTTTATCTCTTTCTTCTGAAAATAATTAAACATCCCAAATGTATTTAGGTTAGATATTATGTAACAAAACTGATAAAATAACACTACAAGATATTGAGGAAAAGTATTCTCTAAACATCTGTATTTATATTTGTGATCACTATACAGAAGATTTTTATGTTTCTGTGTGAAAACATGTAAGAAATCAAATGTAGATGAAAATAGTGTTCACTTTTGAAACATCTCAAGTCGTATTACTGTGGCTACTATATCTAGTATGGCTTAAACTACAGTGTTCTGGAAAATGCTTATAAGCTTCTTGTTGAACAGCCATCATTAAATTTAGAGGTTGTTTTTAATACATTTCCTCCATTTCTCAGATTTTATTGGTGTGTCAGGGCCATAGTTTCCTTCTTTATATTGGGCTCGCTAGATGTTTTTGATGTTTTTTTTACTTTTTTTTTTTTTAATCTCAGCTGTTTATGACAAAATTGCCAGTCCACCATTGATTTAACTTTATCTTTGAGAAAGTATTTTGCTTGAAATTTTAGAGTAGCAGAACTTAGTCTTGGTTTTGTGGTGTCTACTTGTTAAAATCTAATGGGAAAATAATGGATAATTTGTGAAATGTACCTATAAAGAAAAACATCATTAGAGGGCTGATTTAGAATCTGTAAAAGTCAGTGAAAAGAGCACAACTGAATTCACTGTCTCTGAAGCAAGTCCCCTGGGGGAATTTTGTTACTGTTGTATCATTTCATGATGAAATATTTTTCAGAAAGTCATCATCAAAGAACAGCAAGATTTTTAAATTTTTTTCCTACAGTTTTTACTACCATAAAGTCACTTGTTCCATTATATGCTGGATAAAGTTTTTTCATGCAGCCCAATAGTACTTTGGTACAAATATTTCTCTCTGTCCATTTTTGAGGATTACAATATTCCACTTGTTCAAAAAAATGTTAAATCTATAGTGACTGGTTTGGTTTGGGGGTGGGTTTTTTTCATTTGTGGGTTGTTTTTTTGTTTGTTTGATTGGTTTGGGGTTTTTTTTGTTCCTGTGTATTCCTTGAACTCAGACTGTAGCAGTTGTTCCTGCTAATGGGATCCATTCAGTTGTCTAAAGCTGTGTTGTATGCAATTTTATGATTATTTCTTTGTTTTTCATTAGAATTTAAACAGTTCATCTTCCAGTATTAACATGTGGCTGACTGTGCTCTCACACTGATTTCAGCTGACCCTGCTGTAGTTTTCTTGTAAAGGACTAGTTCTTCTGAGTACAAACAGAGCAAAATTTCTTCCCTTCTCTTTAATTCATAGGCCAGACAGCCTTTTGTTAGATAACAGCTGTTCTGGTGCATATACCCTACAGAAAGCTCTCTTCACACTACATACAACCCATAGAAAAGAAGATTGTAGCTCTGCAAAGTAATCTTGCTGGCATAGTCACCACCCTCAACTTTCCTTGGCAACAAATCTGTGTAATATTATGCTGTAGGCAGCATCAGATTTTATTTTTCCCACTGACTGTAGTTCTAACATTCAGAATTCATGTGGCAAGGAGGGAAACTGGAGGACTGGAAACTAGAGACCATGTCACTGTAGCTGGGACTTCATTATTTGTCCATGTGGGATAACAATAAGACCACACTGCCATACAAAATTTTCTTGATTTCTAGATGTGCTTCCACACATGCACTTCTGTGTAAGTGCAGAAAAACAGGTCAACTGGTAGAACCAGATCCTGATTTGCCATTCTGCTTTTAGCTGAAGTTCAGGACTAAGTTCCCAGACTTAGATTTACCCACCAACCTTATGTCCACCTGAAATCTGGGTAACACAAAACTGTATGTCAGCCTCCCCTCCATGTCCTCTTTTACATGTGAAGGAAGTGCACATAAAGGCCAGAAGGGAGTCACAGCATGGCTTTAAGGAAAACAGAAGGAAAATGAATTCACAAAATACTGATAGAACTACACATGCTTGAAGAAGAATCAGGAAGTGAGAGGAGTGGCACAAGACCAGAAAAATAGATACTGACCCCGACCACAGTTTCTTTTTTACATGAAAAATGAAGCCCTGGTGGCTGTTTTGTTTTTCTTTTGCAGTCATCTCTAACAAACAGTGACATCATCTTTGTGAAGTTGCATGCCCCTTGGGAGGTCCTGGGCAAATATGCTGAGCTAATGAATGTAAGAATGCCTTTCAGGTAGGTGTAGTTGTATTTTGTCTCAACCTCCAGTGTCACACTATGCTGTAAAGCTAATGTAGTGTTAACACCAAAATGCTCATGGAAAAGCTCTTCTGTAAGATACCACGGATCTTTAGAAAATGTACATGGAGTTCCTTACATACCATATTCATTGCACTTTTTTGTTAATGCCTGCAATTTCAGTACAATACTGGTTTGAAATTAAGGTGAGCTGTAGAAATGCAGCTGTTTTCATGGGGTATTCTATCCTTAGGCCCTTTAACCCCTTCAATGCTGGAGCCCCCTGCATACTTGTGCGCTGCTGTTTTTTAAATGGACATTTCATTGAAATCAATGGGAGGTCACGAAGATCCAGGTACGTAAGGCAGCACAGAAGGTGCATGTCTGTTGGACGTATCTGGTATGTTCAGCACCTGTAGATTGCTTGTATAGTGTGTAATTATGGAAATACAGACTAGAAATAAGTATCACATCTAATAGGAGAACAATTCAGAATATAAATGCTTTTTTTTTTTTTCCTGTGGAGAAAATAAAGAACTTAAGTTACTGATAGCCAGATGAATTCCACATTGTCACGCAGGTTTTTTTATTATTTACTTAATATTATTTGCATGTTCTGACAAGAAATTTTCTACATAAAATATTGATTTTATTCTGCTGGTTATCAGAAAAGTTAAAATAGCATAAGGACTTCCACTGGAACTGACCAAAACCTATTAACTGGGAGGTTCTTTTTTCAATTAGCAGGGTTTATATTTTTATAAGTCCATTGATTTTAATGGAATTACTCCTGAGCAAGAAAAGGATCAGACCCAAATATGCAACTAGTGAGTTGGGGTCCTCTGTAGGATTTCTTCCATTTTCATCTTACTTAAGGATGAAAAATGCCTGTGCTATGACACAACCTGTAGCAGTAGAGATCTAACAAGGAAAAATGGATATGAATTAAGGACAAAATTGCGGACTTATTTTGTATATATTTTGGTTTTCATTTCCACAGCAAATCTTCAGTTGTTCTTTCTTGTGCTTTTAGTTCTAAAGAGAAAATAGAAAAGCTATCACAAATCATTGCAAGATATTCGTATTCTTTAAAAAAAAAAAGTTATAGCCATAGAAACAGTGGGCTGGCCAAAAGAGTACCTCCTTTGACTTCTGTGGCATTCCTTTAGAAGGACCTGCCCCAGAAGGATGATAAGGTTTTGTGATTAAAAAATATACCAGATACTCGGATTTTAGTCACTGTGAGCAGCTTGGCTGTTCCTTATCTGAAGTCTGGTTTTTGAAATCTAGCTCTCAACAGAGAGCAAAGTAGATCCATACGGATTATATAGAAAGCATGGAAAATACTGAAGGTTTCTTTACCTTCTTTAGGACCATGGCTTCATTCTTTCCACAACCACAGATAGAGATTACAGTATTGTTAAGAGGAAATCCTGGTGTTTTACTAATGTTTGCTGGGCGGGCTCTTAATTTTATTTTAAGAGCAATAGTAATGTTTAGCTTTTAAAAAGGACTTGCATTTTAGAAAAAGTCCACTTTTTCCAAGTGCCCATGTCTAACTACTTGTTTTAAGGGCTGCTGATTGCTTACAACTCCTGATATTTTAGGTTGGAATTGCCCAAGGTCCATGCATCAGTGAATGAAGTCCTTAATGTTTCAAAGCAGGGGTGCCAAAACAGTGGACACCTCTGAATATTTGAAGCAAGATCAAGAAGTGGATGACATATTCAGAAACACTCAGCTTTGACCCTTCTGTACTCCTGCTGAGTAGAGCAAGATAAATAACACTATCTTGTGGAGGAGTTGACCAAAGGAAAGCTGGCCAACATGAAACTGTTTTGAAAATTTGACGTCACCAGCACAATATAGATACTAATAACAAAAATAATGTCAAAATTGTATGTGTTATTTAAATTCTAAGTTCTGAAAATTAACCTGGAATACTAACAAGCCTTTTTTTTCTGTGGCTTATAAAGCATCAGTGCTCTCTTCTTTTCGAAAGCTCCCAACCATGCTTGCTTTCAAGGCACTAACAGTGTTCCTATGGCATATTTAATGTACAGAAATATTCAGAATGTGTGGTTTGGGCCCTTCATTTTTCAGAAGTGGTACAGTTGTGCATTACACAATGGAGACTCTCAGAATACACAGAAACCTCCTTGATTTAGCTATGATCTTCAGCAGATGACAAAGTCAGCCTCTGAAGGAGGTAGCCAGAGTTCAGGCAGGCACTTAAATCTTCCAGTAGGGAGTATCAGCCCCAAATCCACACCTAAAAGCCCTCAGATTTTCTTAACCTCCCAAGAGCTGTGGTGCTACAGGCACATATGAGGAAAAAAAGAGCTACTAGCAGCGGAATGGGATGGGAGGTGGACTCCCCATTCTCAATCTACAGTGGATGGTTAGGTGGCAGTTTGCCCTGCAGGGTTAGTTGGGAAGCAGGCCCAGAGTGTGATCAGCATGTGTCTGCTCGTGCATTCCTGTCTGCTCACTTGTTACCCTTGCACACTCCCACAGAGCTTATTGTACTGACAACAAAAATCAGCTTTGCCTGTATGAGGGACAGAGGGAGCGGCTGCATACTTGGGTTCGAGGGATACCAAGCACATGCTTGTTTGCTTGTGTAGCCTATATATTATGTTTTAAGAGAAGTTACCCCAACAGCAGTCACTGGTCCTGGTTGGTGCTGCATGTGTTATGGCATATTGCAGCAGTGGGTACTGCTTTTCTGAGTGATTCCCCCTTCTTTTTCACCAAATGCAGCTTTAGTCATTCACTATTGGATGCGAGACAATTTATCTATATTTGTATCAGTTCTATAGAATTCAAAAGCAACAGTTTATACCCTTCTTTGAAATAGGAACATCTTTGGATCCCCAACTTTCAAACATGACAAATAGCAGAAAAGAAGACAATGGGAAAATGATGACCTGCTTGCATTTCAAATGCCACCAGAGACTGTGTGGCTTCCTGTGACAGTTCTGTTAATCTCTCTTTTAGTCTCTTCCTCCACCTCTTACAGGCTTCTGTCTTCAATCTCCTTTCCTTCCTTGCTAGTTCATACTGTAACTGACGATGGGTTTTCTTCTCGACTGGCTTCATTTTTGCTGTTCTTCCAGGAGAAAAATCTATTACCTGCATCGCCGATACAAGTTCATGAATAGGTGAGTACAGCTCTTATGCTGATCCAGTTTATGTTCGTTTGGATCCAATAACAAAAACACTGGTAAAGGTCAAGATGGAAGGAAGAGGTTGTTAGCTGTGTTTGTAGAAAGGGTGGAGGGAGTGATTACACACTAGGACGTCAGTAAAAACAAATACAGAAGCTGTATTTTTAAGGCATCTGCAACATGAAGGAGTCAATTTTATTGGTGCTGCCTTTTTTAAGAATAAGGAAATACTTTTCAACTTACGGAGTCTTTTAAAGAAGAGTAAGTGTGTTAGGGCAAACACTGTATCTCTTTCTTTTCATGTAGATCATTGGGGATTTTCTTGGGGTTAAAATACCTCAGTTACCGCTTTTTGGTTTTTTTCATTTCCATGTACCTTGCTTACTTGTAATAGCAAAGGTGTTATTTATTTATTTATTGTATCCTCCATGGGAGTGCTTAGTACTTTGTTGGCAGATAGAAAGGCAATAAACCAAGTTCATCTCTGGTGCAGTCTTATTGAGTGTGAGAGATGAGTACTTTTCAAGAGTCTTTGAAGTGCTTTCACTCAATTATTAAATATCTTTATGTTTGATACTTGATTTATGTCTGACTTAATGCAATGAAAAACAATGCTGCAGTTTCCATTTTCTTTTTGATACTCTGGACAATTAAATGAAAATGTCTCCAAAAAGCCTGAAAAGTATGCAGGTTTGGCAAAGACCAGATCATATGTTGTCATTTAATGCCACAGTGCTGTTGAGGTCTAACACTTGATTTACTATGTCACTCTGAGGTCAACATAAATACTCCTATGACATTCTGAGAGAAAAGAATTAAATTTGAAAAATCTGCATGTTGGAGTGAACAGCTGTATCATTTTGCAGATAATGTCAGTAGCCAAGCTTTCATGGGAAGTTGAGTTGCATATTATCACTCTGCTGTATGAGCACATTAAAAATATAGTGACAAAGGATGATGAAAAGGCTAAGGTGCTCAACGCCTACTTTGCCTCAGTCTTTAGCAGTGGAACTGGCTGTCCCTGGACACCCAGCCTCATGAGCTAGGAGACACGGAGGGGAAACAGAATGAGGTCATCACAATTAAAGAGGAAGTCGTCAGAGAGACCTGCTACACGGTTTGGATGCACACAAGTCTATGGGACTGGATGGGTTACACCCAAGGGTGCTGAAAGAGTTGGTAGATGTGCTCACCAAGCTGCTTTACATGATTTACCTGAAATCATGGCTAACTGGGGAGGTCCCAATGGACTGGAGGGTAGCAAATGTAACACTCATCTACATGAAAGGCAGATAGGAGAATCCAGGAGACTATAGACCTGTCAGTCTGACCTCGATACCTGAGAAGGTCATGGAGCAGATCATCCTGAGTGCCATTACAAGCAATATAATGGACAACCAGGGGGTGAGGCCTAGTCAGCATGGATTTATGAAAGGCACGTCCTGCCTGACAAACCTGATCTCCTTCTGTGACAAGATGATTGACTATTGGACAAGGGAAAGGCTGTGGAAATTGCCTACCTAGACTTCCAAAAAGCATTTGATGATGTTCCCCATAGAATTCTCATAGAAAAAACTGGCTGCTCATGGCCTGGATATGCATATGATCTGCTGGATCAAGGACTGGCTGGATGGACAGTCCCCAAGAGTGGTGCTCTATGGGGTTAAATCCAGCTGGTGGCCAGTCACAAGTGGTGTTCCTCAGGGCTCAGTGTTGGGACCATTTCTGTTTAACATCTTTACTGATCATCTTGATAAGGACATAGAGAGTATCATCAGTAAGTTCTCAGATGACACCAAGTGAAGCAGGNGGATAGGTTTAGACTGGACATTAGGGAAAAATTTTTCACAGAAAGAGTAGTCAGACACTGGAATAGGCTGCCCAGGGAGATGGTTGAGTCACCATCCCTGGATGTGGTGTTGGGGGAATATGGTGTAGGGGAGAACTTTGGAGAGCAGGGCTGATGGTTGACTGGATGATCCCAAGGGTCTTTTCCAATCTGAATGATTCTGTGATTCTGTAAAAAACATTTTGTGTATTAAATTCCATCACAATGTGCTGGTGACTTGAGAGTACCAGCATTGATCTCACATTATAGTATTTGCTTCTTACATTATTAAGCACCAAATGGGCACTTTGTGGAGTTAAGGCATTTTATCTAGTCAGCACAGGCTAATAGTCACACACAGTTATTCTAAAGCTTGTTGATACTGCCCCACTTTGCATCCTTACCTTACAATAAGTACTATAGCAGCTGTTAACTTCAGAATTTGTCTTAATTTTAATTAAGACATGATTGCTTTGACTAAAACACTAGGTAGGAAGAAGCAGGTGAAGTTTCTAACATTTAGATGTGGTTTATGAAATTTTGCTTTATATTCATTTTTTGATGACTCAGGATCCACTTTGAAGCCAGTATGGGAAGATATATGATCTTTTTCTGTTTTTTTAGTACATGAATGATGAGAACACTTGGCTAAATTCAGTTTTCTGTTCAGGTCTATAAATACATACTTGAGGCAGAAAAGCTATAACTGAATAGTCTCGGTGGGAAAAAAGAAAACATACTTAGCTTTATTTCCATTTATGTAAAACTCAGATATACAGCTTCAACACAAGTATCTCTTTCCTCTTCTCCTAGTTCAGAGAAGATTACAAGTGACTGAAGCCTTTGCCCATTTTCTGAGCTAAGCTAAACATTATATTAACAAATATAATTGGGCAAAATTTATTTTAAAGAGGATTTCTGCTGCGAGGCAAAGCCTAAAGCAGTTCACTTGCAACTTGTCACCTCAAAATTTCAAATAACAAAACTTCCCCAATACATTTTAGAGGAAAGGAGGGATATCAGGTAGCTATACTGTACCTGCATTGTGGTTAAAAACTAAACTAAGACAGTATCTAACACTACAATATGCATGAAGCTCTATCAAAGCTCACACACAGATAAAAATCAGTGTCAATTCAAAACATTTTTGTAGTTTCCTAACTTCCTCTTTCCTTTGAAAAAACTGTTCTATTCCTACCCCATTCTTATTGAGAAAAAAAGGCCTTTAAAATTTTTTGAGAAATGTTTTGTGTGAGTTAAGCACAATATATCTCTTCAGAAAGAGAATATTGAATGAAGACTAGACTTGGAGAGCAGGTGCAGGATTGAAGTGGAAGAGACACTGTGTGAATTAAGAGAATGATTTTTTTGCCTTATGAGGCTAACAAGCATTTTTAAAGAAGGAATTTAAGAAGGATATTATTATCAGATCTTCCAGTCTCCTCTTTCATTGTGACTAACTCTATAATGCCTCATTGCTCCATGCATTCTGTTGCTCTTCTATAGGTTGCTCTGATTTCCAAACATTGTTCCCCTATTCATCTGAGTATATAAGCTCCTCCATATGGGGAAGGGAGGCCTGGACTAGCCCTGAAGAAGTGATAAACCAGTAATTTTTTAACACTGTGTCTGTGTTTGTTAGCACTAACACCACTCTTTCAGCCTTTTTTTTGAGAGATGCCTCCATGGAGTACAAAGCCTGCAGACAATTCTAATTCAGCCTGAGCTGAAAACAATTTACAAATTTCATCGTTTTTCTTTTCCAAGGAGATAACTAGTTTGTTTTTTCTCTAGGGATGGCTGTATTGTATGTTCTGGGCATTGCAGAAAGGCTTTGCAGCCTTCTCAGACTTTTTTGCCAGCAGGCTCACTGAACAAGCCAAGTAATCTGAGCCTTGGGAATGGCAAACCAGTAAAATTCTGGGTACAGTCAGTAAGAAGCCAACATGAATAATGCAATGTTTTTAAGTGGGAAAGCACTCTGTGCCTGTGTGCTTGTGTGGTGTGATAAACCTGCGGCACCCCTATCTCAAATGTGCACATTGACTCTGTAGGATGAATAGAAAAGGATTGCAGATTAGCAAGGGTGCTAATAGTTTAGAGAATTAAAATTATTTTATTTAACAAATAAACATGGAATGGGATATTTAGAATACCCTTCTACCTGATTCCTCCTCCCATTTCCATACCTAGAATCATTAAAGCTGATGAATATATAGGAATGTAGAGCTGTGGCCTTTATGGAGGAAAACTTGGAGACCAAAAGACAAGGAATTCTCCCATAGAGAGTGCTTACTTTTTCCCTTGTCATTCCTATCAGTGTCTGCACAGACTAGGTCAGCACTGTCAGGCTGCAACTGGAGAGTTGTAGTCAATCGCGCCCTGTACTGTCCTGGGATCTGCCATCTCATCTGCACTTGGGCACAAATATTGCAGGCTACCTCCTCCGGGGCTCTGAACTGCTGAGCCAGTGCGAACACTTCCCATGAAGAGTTTATGATTAATTTAGGTCTTATGTTATGCTTGTATACACATTCCAGTTCTTCCAAACAGTTCTGATGGTAAATTTGCACACGTGACCATGATATTCATAGAAAGGGAATACACAGATGTTACTAAAACAAATAGAACTGGTCTGGTTACAATTCTGAAATGTGCCCATGTTTAAAAATTCAAGATAAAAACATCTGATGGGAGAAGGTTGAATATTCCAGGAAATACTATATGTAATTTAAATGAAAGTATGTAATAATTTCACATCACTTTCCCACACATTCTTCTGCTTGGGTATGGATTGTCCTCCCTCAGAGTTCCTGTGCAGAGCTCACAGTATTTCCTGGTCATGGAGTTACTACACTGACTTATGTCAAAAGAAAAGAAACTGCATTTCCAGTCCTTGAGTTTCATCCAGAGATGGACTTAATGTTCCAAGGAAGGAACATGCCCTTTAGATCGACTCCAGGAAAGATTAATCCTGTGACTCAAGTATGTGCATAGTTGGTAATTTGCAGTCTATGACTTGTGCAAGCTAGGTTCACTGTTTAGGACTTGAAGGTGATAGGAACTTCTGAGAGACTAGGACTCATTGTGTCAGACATATCTCATCTTTCTTATGTGTTTTTTGTTTTAACAATTGAGTTTAGATTTTAATTTGATTTAGACTGTCTTATACAGTCAGCTCTGATTCTTCCCTTTCCCTTCAATTCAGCACATAACTTTGCGTGAGTGTGGTTGCAGTTAAATCTGTCCCTTCTCCAGCTTGGTCTTAGTTTGCCTTTACCTTCTAAATGTAAGAATCTGTGTAGTAGCCACCTATTAATCTATACACTGAGTATTCTGCTTTCATGGAGGTTGTAGTATTGTAAGACACTACAACTGAACCAAATGAACAAAGTTGCCTATTTTTTTTATAGCATCAATTGTGAGGTAAGAATGTATACAGAGAGCAGTAAAGGGATGTAACTTGCTTGGATTTAGCTGCCAAAGCTCTCTGTCACATTCTCTGCTGTTCTAATGTTTACATAGTATAATGTCTCAATTAAGCCTGAAATTTAAATTAACTGAAATGTTCAGAAATAAAGGTTTAGAGGGTTGCTTATTTGGCTTAATAAGATTATAGCAGCATGTACCATCAGCATTGCTTTTCTGTTAATACAAAATAAAGATTATTAAATAAGGTTATTAATAATCAAGTTTAGCATGTATAATCTGCACTACCTCAAAAAAGTCAAGACATTGCATCTTTTCTGGTTGTAAATATTGAGTGGCTTAGTTTGCCAGCATGTGTTCTTTGTAAGTGCTCTGTAATGTAATGAAAAAATACTATCTTAAATGCTCATACTTTTCATGTGCTGCAGGATCGAGAAACAAATAAGCAGGTTTCGAGGATGGTTACCTAGAAAGCCAATGAAACTGGACAAGGAGACATTGCCAGATCTGGAGGAGAATGACTGCTATACTGCTCCATTTAGCCAACAAAGGATCCATCAGTGAGTGTTTTATTGTATCTTAATTGCAAGATTAAAACTTATTCTTCTGGATTCACCTTCAAAAAAAAAAATTTCTTACTTCATGTATTAAAGACTAGTGCCTTCAAATTAGTCTTTGTCACAAGAAGGGAGAGATAGGGAATCCTGAGAGAGCAGGTGATTCAGTTTGTAGTTTGTCAGTAGTAGGAATAGTCCATACATTTTCATAAATGGTTAAGTTTTTAGGTAGTTAAGGTTTTGCTAGAGTGGTCTTACTGCGCCATGTTGCCATTACAATACAATTACAATGGAGGCCATGTAATTGTCATGGGAGTTCCTTGTGGAGTTCTTCAAAAAGTACATCATCCTGTATGCTAGAATAACAGTGACAGTCTCTATCCCACTCTTGGGCTTTTACATGTAACCCTGCATCCCCTCCCATCATATGGTTGTACCAGAGCTGATTCGGGCAGACGTGGAACAGGAGAGGAAGGGTCCCAGTACTGCATTCATGCTCAACTGGCTGATATTGGTGTTGAGACTATTCATCCAACACAGGGCCATTTTTTGAGGAAGGAAAATGTTAGTAAACCGTCTTGAAGTCCTCAGAGAATGGTGAATAAATGTAAGGCTTTCAGACCTTGTGCATCTTATTAAGCTGGTAGATGAAAAATGTCACTAGTGTCTGGTTTTTAGCAAATATTATGTACAGATTTTTAATTTCAACTTTATAGTAAAAGAATAACATTTTCTTGCAGATCTGGAATTCTAAGTGAGATGAAGAGATGAGTAGGAAGTACATTAAACTGTTTTTTAAGAAATAGCCACAGAAGCCTAAAACATATAATCAGTCTTTTAATTACACTAGCAAGGATTTTTCTGGTTATTGTACTAGTATTTCGGGAGAGCAAAATATGTACTTTTGCCAGTTGAACATATCTAGCATTTCTGTGTTGTCATAAAACAATGTTTATCCAAGACATGCTGAAAAAATGCTTAATGGCCGATCATTCACAAATACAACCATCCTGGAAGTCTAAACCTCCACACACTGAGTTTTCAGATATGATCTCCATGTCCTCATTGTAATTTTTGCCGCATACCATAGTTGGAGATTACAGAATTCTTCCTTCTTTAGTGGTTTTATGTGTTTTTAATATTCTAAAATATTAAATGTGTCCATTTGAGCTTGTCCATGTTTAATGTTTGTCCAAATACTGCAATATTGCAATCTTGGTCTGGAATTCCTTATTTCTGCTTTTCCTTATAGCCTCAGATCTTCTTCACCTCATCAAAGAACAGGCAGTTTATCTTCTTTGATTTAGCCAGTTTTCACATCCAGGCCTCTAGTCTGATACAGATGATATTAGTAACATGGTTTGAGTGTAGTGTTCATTTTTGGTAGATTTTTCTGAAAGCATGGAAAGGCAGATGACTAACAATAATTACAATACCGAGTCTGGGAAAGAAAATAGTTAAGACCAAACCCAGTATGACTTGATCAAACCTTTTTTTCATTAGGAATTAATATTTTTTTAAATACTGATGTATGATGAGCATGTGTAATTTTAGTAGATCATGTTGATCTTGCTTGCATTTTTCATTCTCAGTCAGATGGAAAAGCCCAGATGTGGAGAAAGGCTAGCTTTCAGGAAAAAAACAAAACAACTACATTTATTTTAAGAGGCACAGCTAACCATCTGTCCTCCCTCCAAAACAGATAAAGAAGAAAATGCAAGAATCACATTTGTAGGATGTGCCTATAACTTTTGCAGCATGGCTTCAATTTTTCTTTTAAAGGGATTAGGACATACTTTATAGAGTATATCACAAAATTGTCAGTGCAAGAGAAGACCAAAATGCATCTTTTTTCCTAATAAGAAATCTCTTTTTAGAGGAATGAAGCTCTGCCCAAGGCAAGCATTTTTTTTTTTAATTGTGTGGAATGCAAAAAGGTCATTTTCAAGATAGACATCTGAGTAGTATCTCTCTTCTGCCGCCACACTTTGGGAAGGGCTTTATTTATGCCAAAGCATTTATTCTGAAAATTGTCAGTTAAAAGAATGCACAGTTCACAATATCAGAAAAATGTTTTCCATCAGACATGATAATAAATAGTTATTTTTCTACTCCATCTTAGTTATTTTATGCAATGATATTCTAGTCAGTGGGGAATTGTAACAGTAGTAATTAACTGCAATTTCTTAGATTGCTGTCTACTAGCAAGGAAAATGCTTTTAATTGCTATTTACATATTTCAAACTTTGTATCAAGAGCTACTTTCCCCCTTATTTTTTTTTCTTCTAAAGGGGATAAGCTCTCTAGTTAAATATTAATCTAATATGTAATTAAATAAACGACTTAAAAATAAATATTTATAAATTCAGTGAAAATTACATCAAAAATTTACACAATTAGGAAAACTAGGATAGTATCTGGATCAATTAAATAAAAATGGCCCTTCATACCAGAGGTTAATATCATTGTTCTCATTTGTACTATATCCCCTTGTGGTAAATGAAGATCTCATCCTGTATCTTTGTCAGATTTCTGAGCTAGTGTGTCTCAGGGTGGAGTTACATTTAATCTTTCTCTGATGTTCGGATTGGCCCTGATAAATCACATGCCTACCAAGATGAACTGTGTTCATGTCCCCCTGAGCTGCTTCACCCCAAGACCATGGATGGGTCAGGGAGCTGATACTACTGGTGACAAGGCACAGGGCTTCATAAACACTTACTTGTTTTGAACCAGGATGGTCATTCTTGTGTTTAAACACATCTTGTGTTTAAATACATCTATAGTACAATAACTATACATTTGCTAATGACTTTTTATAAGCAGCAAATGACAGTTGTGTAAAATTTCCTGCTCTTAAACAGATCATTGGAAAACTAAACTTGGAAGCACCCTGTAACGTGTTTGGTTTTTTTTTGATCATCTCTGATTCTGAAAGTTTTAATTGCCTGGCAAACTGAATAAAACAGGACATCCCTGAAAACTACATAAAATTCATTCTATCTCATCTGAATATTTCTGAGTGAACCAATTTATATTAAGAAGTGATTTGAATGATGAGGTGAACTGGGGGGAAGGACAGAGGAAGATGGACAACATATTCAGCAGTTTCACAATTCTCTATTTTACTTTAGTAGTGATGAGGCTGTGAGGTGCCAAATCTGAAACAAAGCCACTAATGGTTCTTCATCCTGAAGTGATCCTGATTTATCCACATGATGTGAAAAATCCCTGATAACCATTAATAAACATTTTCTTTTAGATAAACAAAAAAGTCAACTGCAGCCTTAAAATGAAGGCAAAATGAAAACAGCAAGTGATAATAATATACTGGTTTTCAAACAAATAAATGATAGGCATATGTGATAATATTCTCACTGGAATACTTCAGACTCAACTTGTTGCTGCTACTATAGCTGATGATTTTCTTTCTCTGGTGTTAAATGTGGTAAAAATCTGCTATTGCCTCAGCCAGCAACAGCTAGATACCACCAGTGGTTTACCTGGCAGTGCAGAGGGTTGGGCATTTTTCCTGTGATAAAGAATACGCTTCTCATATAGCAATTGCAACTCTGGACAAAGTCTGTGCATTTAGTTTACACTGCCTCCAGCATTAGGCATTTCCTTGGAACATATGCTTGGTATCCTGAGTGTCAGACATCAAATGTTTCAGTGTCTGTAGATCCCGTGGAGCAAAGATACCCATTGATAATGTGCATGCACACATCCTCACTTAGTAACTTGTAACCAGACCATGAGTGTTCATCTTTCAGCTTGTGTATCTTACTGGTACAACAGAAAAATTGCCTTTTCCTGTCTTTTGCTTCTCCAAAATAAATTGAAAAGTAAAACCATTATTTTTCAAAGATTCAAGAGCTAAATTTACAAAATTGTACAAACTGAAAAATTAACAAAGAATATATGAACAGGAACTCATTGGCAGCTTGCTCTTGGGTGAATTTGTGTTAATCTGCGGGCCTTCTTCAGACAACAGTTAGCTTTGCTCTGCTTTGTTATCCGTAGAAGGATAGTTTGAAATCTCCAGTTCAGTCTAATTAAGAAAGCTACAAATATAATTTCAAAGCAGTTAACCTTCACTGGCTCTTCATGTTGCTTACAGCATGAATGTAAGAGCAGTATTTCCACAACGTTTTTAAAAAGGACTTTAATTGAGGATCAGCTCTGGAAACTTTCCTGTCAGAAGTGCTCCCATTGTCTTCATTAGGATTTTCTTTCTGAGTAAGGATAGCTCACACAAATAAGACTGACAAGCGTAGGCTAATGATAATAACTGCTGTGGAACAAATCACTAGCTTTATTTTCTATTTATACGTTAATTCATGGGTAATAAAAATAATAGCGTATAAATCCTTACTTATTTTATATCTTACAAATGAGGTGACAAAGTGATCAAAATATTCAGTGAACTGTCTCCTAAATAAAGCCTAAACGCTTAGTGAGCCTGAAAACAAGCTGCGTTCCTCTTATGAATATATAAATCCTTGTGCATGTTGGGCAGCAGAAACAGAACAGTTGAGGAAACTGTTTCATCTGAAAACAACAAGACTTAAAAAGGTCTCTAGATAATCTCTGTCTTATGCAGTTTATAGCTCAGTAATGTCTGATGAATGTTTATCTACACCTGGTTTGGAATGGTCTTCAGCTCTGGCCTGTGAGAACTGAAATTGAGGAGTGAGATTTTCCATGGACTGAGAAAGTCTTTCTCTGAATTCCTCAGTGGATGCTGTAGACCATGAAATAGCCTTGATAGATAGTCTGCGAATATGGATTTACCACCCACATTTGGAAAGAAGTCAGCCAGGGCCAAAAAAAATATTGGAGGAAGAAATGCCAATAAATCGTGGGAGAGAAGGGTTCTGGTAGAAAGGGATGTCCTACACTAAAATACATTATTTTCACCTGACTAGAGCAAGCCCTGTGATTTTTGAGATAAATTGAAATCTCCCTGGCATTGTCCTAATTTATGTCAACTTCTAACTGGGATGTTGTAACACATAGATGCAACTACTTGAGATTTTGTCAACCTTTCAATGCCTCTCACTCATGTCTCCCTGTTTATGTTCCCTGTGCCAGTTTCCTCCTGCTGTGGTTATGGTGATGGGGCTACTCTACAGAAAATTTCACAGAAATTATCTGAATACTTGAGTTAAACAAAAGAAAAAAAACAAACCCTGCAATTTTCATATTCATTAAGTTTACAAGCTTTCACAGTCTATCCTGAAGCAGTACACAGCTCAAGAAACTGTAGGAATTCTCCAGCAGTAGTCAGTTGACAAGTTGAAACATTATTTCTAAACGCTCATATTGTTTGCACTTTTCCAGTAATTATGATAATATCCTAAAATATACATAAGTCCATAAGTAGCTTCTGAAAGCTAATTTTCTATTTTATTTTAGCTTCCAGGACCAAACATAGGAGTATATAATATTTTCTGTTTCTAACATAGCATTTGATTTTCAGTAAGAGTGTTTTTTCCAAGTAGATTGTTTCTATCTGACTCTTAATGGTAAAGCATAATAAAGCCTGAAATAGAAATCAAATATGAATTTCTACATCTGCTCTTAAAAGTCTTATGCCTTTGTAAATTTTTGTGTATTTTGTAGTTTTCATTGAATTATCTAAAAGTAATTCTTATCATAATGAATGCTTAAATAGCTTTGATCTTTCTTCAGGCTTCTCTATGTAATTCTTTCTTAGGGAATGAATACTGTTACTGACATCATCTCATCCAGTGAATTATCTCATTTAATCTGGTGTCCTTTAATCTTCCTTGCACTTGCTTGCATACCATATATTTTAGTATGTTATTGAAAGTAATGGAACTCAGTACTTGCTATAAACATGCTATTATACAATCCTGAGATGCCCATTGTTTTGTATTTTTCTATAGCTTCATCATACACAACAAAGATACTTTCTTCAATAATGCTACTAGAAGTAGAATTGTACACCATATCTTACAAAGAGTGAAATATGAAGAAGGAAAAAACAAAATTGGTAAGTGTTGAGCAATGTGCTTTTAAACACGGGTGCTAAGTCCCACAAGAACAAAAAAAAAAAAAAAAAGAGAGAAAGGGAAAAATCTGCCTGGGCTTCTACATACTGTTTTGCTTCCTTTTTAATCACCTCTGTTTTGAACTGTTTATATATCACCTACTGCTGTTGTAGGAGTTTTGCCTGGAAGACCTGATCATTTCTCTGTAATATCAGGCTGCTTTCACAGGCACATATGTCACCACGTGGGACTTCTCACCTCTGCAAGGAAAAGGACTGACTTAAGCAAGAAATATGTATAGACTAAGGACCCTGGAGAAACAGATAGACTCATACAGAAAAGTTTTTACTCCTTCATAAAAATATATTTGGAAGGATGGCAAGATTTGTGCTGGTAGGCATCTCAGCCTGTAGGGCTTCTCCCTGGATACCTGTCCATCTAAGGAAGATGTAAGGTTCTGTGAATCTGTAGCTGCTGTCAATCAAAAGAGAGTTTACCGGTGGTGTCCTCAGTGCAAAGGATGCTGTGCATTAACTGTGGGTTGACCTCTTGGTCAATGGGCTTCAAATGCCTTCAGGTTTTTAGTGCCAGTATTTAGTTTTGTATTGCCCGATAGCTGTTCAGTCCTATTTTGGTGACTTTCCTAACAAAAAGTGCCCACATCTCTGTAATCATTCATTATTTCTCTCAAGAGGTTCTCATTAAAGAGGGGCAAGGTCCATCTGAGTGGGGTCTATGATTAGATTTTTTGCCAAATAGCAATCCTTTTTGTTCAGCTTCAAGTATATTATCTGCTCTTATCCTGCTGCAGCCTGTCTTCTTCCTATTCTGTTAAGCAGTTTTTGTAAGACATAAACAGAATACATTTTGCAACATTATTATCACATGAAAATTAAAAGCTTCGGTTGCTTTACCGGACTGCAGCTCAATAATGTAAAGATCTTCCATAAAGTTTTCATCTCTCACGAAGTACACAGCTTTTCATCTTAATGGCTTTCTTAGATCATAATTCATAGGGCCACACTTCAGTAGTGGTGTGAGGTCCCTGATTTTGCTGAAGTTACGCTAAAGATAGATTCGGCAAATAAATCTTTAAACCTCCAGCATAATAAATGATATTTTATGAATAATATTTGAAGAAGTCTTTGCTTGTATTATACCTTAGTTCATCAAAATCTATAAATGATTATTTTTTTCCGCATGTCTTTTACTGTCAATGGCCTTCAAACTTCATTTAGCCAGTTTATTATGAAAATGTGATTTGCTTATTTTTTAGTAGTTTTTCTGCTCCTATTGATAAATAATTGGATTATTTTGATTCTTAGGTCTGAATCGATTGCTCAGTAATGGCTCCTATGAAGCTGCATTTCCTCTACATGAGGTATTTTTCTCTTTTTTATTTTTTTTTCTTTTTGAACAGACATTTTTGACAAATTGAACTCTGAGTTGTTTTTTTGCTGCTGTTGTTCATTAATGTCCAGATTTTTATTTTAGGGGAGTTACAGAAGTAAGAATTCAATAAGAACCCATGGGGCAGAAAACCACAGGCACCTGCTGTATGAGTGCTGGGCCTCCTGGGGAGTGTGGTATAAATACCAACCACTGGATCTTGTGAGGTAGGACTTTCCTGCTTTTAGTATGTCACAATATAGGTTCTTTGAGTATTAGGTTATCTCTCTTCTGACAAAACCATGAAAAGCTCAGTTAATCCATGTGTTTTTTAAAAACTGATCCTGGAGTCATGGGAATCCATTTCATTAATGGTGCTACTACATTCAAAGGAGTGTCTGTAAGTGTAGCTGTCTGCAGTAGTTCTACTGGTAGATGTGTGGAATTCTTGCCTGTACCACCTCCCCTAAACTTCTCCCAGCTACATTGCCACAGTCTGAATTTGTATTCATCTTGCAAACAGCCTACAAAGAAGAAACTTTGAGAAAGCTGAGACATGACTCCAAATTCTTATAGTCCTTTGAAATAATGTTATCAAATAGACTTGCAGGCACTAATAGAGGATTATATATTTTTCTGTGCGTAAATAGAAAGCCAGAGCCTTTACTAATCATGTTGGCAGAACTATTATTGATCAGGCTTTTTCCATGTGAAGAGAGGAATATGAAGCTGCAAGGGCTTATTAATAAAGTTTTTAAAGATGTACTGGAACCACTGAAGATATAGATACATTGGCCAGAAGGAAGGGTCATACAGAGCATGCAATTGGTAATGGATATTAATTTCCCTTTTTATATATCCTGTAACTGATAGACACATTTGTTTTTATTGATTCTCAAAATTGTTTTCGGATGAAGGATTCATAGATGGTGGCCCTGGAGACAGACCTGTTAATGAAGGCCATACAAAATCTATCAATTTCATAAACAAGCAGGTGTTCAATTTCCATGGTGAAGAAGTTCACAGAGAAATACAACAAAAAATTCTACATAGTCATGTAATTTTTAAAATGCTATAGAAAACACAGTAATGTATTTGTACCTTGTAAGTTAATCTTTCTTATTTATTTTTTAATATACTGGCCTGGATGGAAATATGGAATTTTTGTCAAATTATGCTGTGGAAATTGATAATTTCTGGAGGAGCTAACAGTTGTACTGAAGGTTTTTACTTTTTATTTCCCAGTAGGTTATTAATGTCACAATACAAATAACTCATCTCTGGTATGTTTGTAATCTTTTGTCGGTGGTGTTCAAGGCTACTGTTCTTCATCAACATATCTTGTTTGTGAAAGTATTTTTGACCCAATATCCAGATGAGGCATCTGGAAGGTTTTTTAAGTATGACAATAAATGATAACAGAATGAGCAAAGTTAGACACATGATTATTCTGGACCTTGGTAACAGCCTTCTTGAGTAGCCTGGGTTTGGTAATGTTTTGTACGATGCTTTAACTTTTCTTCATATTTTGTACAATGCATTAACTTTTCTTCAGATGGTGACATCCACAGATTTTTCCACAGATTTTTTTATAAAAGAAAAAAAGCAATCAAAATAACAGACCCCCTAGCTGAGGTCATGGTTATCCTGTGGTGATTCAGAGTAGGATTTTACCCAAAGAGGAATGGGACAGAGGGAGCTGTGAGGCTCCCTAAGCATTCAAATCAACAGGAGTCTTGGTAGCCATAGAAATCAGCAGGGTTTAAAGCTACGGCCCCAGCCCATCCTGTTGTTTGCTGCCTGGAGCACACTCATGGCTGCAATGAATTCACTGAAGGAGGGGTGGAGAATGCCTTTTTCTTCTCACTTCACAGATGCTAGATCACTCACATTTCCCCAGGCTTCTGCCGAATCTTTTCTGTCTACTGCCACTCTCAGCAGCTCATGTATCTAGTGAGCTGGAGATTTCTCATTGAAGAGCTGACAACACCATCAACTTGTTGTTCATTTCACTCTGAAGTATCTCAATGTGCATATTTTTTAAACAGGAACTTTTTTAGTACCAGTTCTGCAGCAAGAGCAACTTTTTTTCCCCATACCAAAAGGTATGTGGGGTGGTGTTGCCATCTGTACAAAAAGAGTCGATGGATGTTAATTCTTCCACAGACATCTGGCCAAAACTTACAGCTAATAGCTGACACTCCTCTTTACCATATGCTTTAGAAACTCTAAGGAAAAAATTAAATGTGGATAATTATCTCATTAATAGATATGGTATTTGCAACTTAAAGTCTAGTTGCTACAATGGTAAGCAAAATTTTTCATACTTCGGTGCTGCTTTAATTTTTCCTTAGCTGTAAAAATGAAGCCTTACATCTCCAGTGCTACCAATTTGGTCCCTCACAGATTTTGTTTAATCGCATCAGCTGGCTCTTATGAACATGCTAGTTTATAGAAATAAATGAGAAAAAGTTATTTAAGGGGAATGGCATGATGCTGCTTTCACTCCGCTTTGAATCACGTGGCAGTATGAAGGCATAGACTTGGCAAATTGCAAAGGCACTTTTATTAATCAACAGATGTGATACCATGATTTTAATTACACTTCTGTTGGAATTTAGTATCCATAGCTACTTTACAATAATAATTTAAGATCCTTAGAAATGATAGCAATTGGAAAGAGGCACGACTTACTATATTTATATGCTCTGGAACTATGTAAATCAATGGAAACAGGCGCAGTGATTCCTGGGGTCTTTGGATCACATCCTTCACACTTCTGTGCCTATCTTCTTCCCTCTAGGTTTTGCACAAATTTCTCATTCTGCTTCTTGTGTATGTTACTTACAGAACAAAAAAGAGAGGTAGAAGGTAGATGGATGGTAATAAATTAACAAAGCTAACAAAAATGCAAATGTTATCAATGCTAGAAAATTTCAGAGGCCTTCAGTGAACAGTGTGGTACCAAGTGAAATTTAGGTATAAGTAATGCACAATCATGCACCCTAGGGGAAAAAAAAAATCCTTTGTATTCTTCATGTACATTTTTGAGTTCTGGCTAAGGTGCCAGCATGAAGACAAGAGAACTGCCATCACTGTGGAGAGCTATGTCTATTCCTTTTATATAGTTAAAGAGAAGTAACAAAGAGCTTGTTCTTTGTATTTGGTGCAACTTGAAGGGAAAGAGTTACAGAGATACCTCTAAATCATCTTCATCTCCTGAGGATCATGATGGTCCAGGCTAACCCAATTATGCATTGGAACAAATGTGAAACTGCTCTGACTATGACACCTAGGAAGGTCTCCAAAGACCTTGCTACTGCCATAGTTTCTTTCTGTAGCACTCAATTTAGTGGTATCTCAGCAGACTTACAGGAAAAAAAAAACATGCTAACTACGTGGCCAGAAGAAATTAAACTTCAACTTGGTCTGGATGCAAATTACAGTAAAACAACCTGGGGAATGTCAGTTGTGAGCAAAGGGCAATAGCGGAAGATCAAGGCTGTTTGTCTATATTTAAATCAATATGTAATGTTAACATGATGCTAACTCCTGATAACTTTGAAAACCAGACTCACAAATGGCTTCAGATGCCTTTTCCTTACATTGCAGAGGTCTGGGTTGCTCCCAGTCATGTCCGTTCTTCACACTCACACTGAACCATGGGTCTTCATCTAGGATGAAGCTGCCTGATCTCTAAATCAAAAAAGAGTACTATGATTTGCACTGTTAGAGGGAAAGCCTGAACAGGATAGGAAATGAATGTTTGTCTGCTAGGGGGGTAGAACAAGGAAGCATTCATTCTTGAATGTAGGGAATTAAGTAAAGGAATCTTTATCATTGTTAGGTTTACTGCACTGTTTGAACTATGTACATGAAGAAAAAGAGGTCATAAATATCCAGTGGAAGTAAGCTCAAAATTTGAGCTTCCCTTTTTGGTGGAGCAGGCACAGCTTGACAACCTAGGTGTTAGGAAAATAATTAGGCCAAAGGGGTCACTAACACACTCAAGTCAGGGCTCAAAAAGCAGTTTCCAGTGTGACTTTTTACAACCAGACCTGCTGCCCTTGTCTGAACTAAGTATCTTATCATTAGCTTACAACCTCTTCAGCCTGTACATCTGAGTGTCTGTTGAATGACAGAAGACTAAAATCAACATGACAATATTTGGCTTCTCATGCAGAGCAGGTAAAATCAAATGATATTAAACAGTGTACATCAGTATCATTCAGCAGAGCATGAGCTCAGCCCGGACAGATACTATTTGCACTGTTTCTTTTATACCCATTTGAAAACAGATGATTTTGTGAATTCCAGACCAAGTGTTTCTCTTCTCAGTGCCTCCAGCCCTAGAGCCCATCATGGGTCTTTTCCTCCTCACCATGAAAGTTTGCCCAATGATGGTAGCATAAAGGAGCCAGCAGTGCTGGCTCACTGTGTTCTTTGGCTCTGGACAGATCAGAAGTTGCATCGTTACCGTAAAAGAGGGTTTTCATCAGCAGCTATTCTCAAATTCAGTTGATATGCAAGTTTAAGTTGTCTGCAAAGTCTCTCAAGTGCAAGAATATCATATTGCCTCATTCTTTAAAACTAATCTTGCAAATAATCTCCTAAAATCTTTATTGTAATCATGATAATTGCATATTGATTTGTAAAGCATCCTTATCGCATCATCAGCATACTGTGCACAAGACCATCAAACAAAGAACAGTGCATGAGCCTGCTCCTGCCTGATGAGTTCAGCAGGTTTTATGTGTGCTTCATATATTCTTTAACACATAAAGGAAGTTTTGGTTGTGTTTGAAGGAGGAAAAATTATAATGAGCATGTAGTGAATAGGAGCTTCCTGGCCACTTTGCTGTTAGTTTTTTTGCAATATAGCTAACAGTTTAGGTTAAATTCAGACTGCTTTCCTCAAATCAGTGCAAGATGATACATAAAGTTATTTGTTAACTGTACTTGTTTACTTTCCACCTGTGATAGAATCATAACATGGTTTTCCAGGAACTGAGCTAAGAAAAGAAATAATCAAATGAAAATTGATTGGATTGGATTGGATTGGATTGGAGAGTAACCTCTGGTTAATTAATTTCTTATAAATAATTTGGGCTCAAATAATTTTTCCTGTTACACCAGGGGAATTTTAGACAATAAACTGATTGCATTGCATTGCATTTATTTGGGAAGTACAGTTACACAGCCAAAAAGCATGAAAGCCATCCATTTCCCAAATACAAATAAACAGCTTTATAAAATGAACTCAGTGTTTCCTTTCCAACATCTCCACTCATCTCACTGTAAACTGTGGTTAATGAATTTTTAATTTCATTTGTAAGGCAGGTCCCTCGGTGTGGTTTTAGAAGCTTAACTGCAGGATTTTCTTCAGGAAATTCTGACTCTGGTCTCTAATGTACTCTTCAAATATGATAAAAATATATATTTTCTATTAACAGATGAGATTTAACAGATTTAGTCTAATTATCAGGTAACTTTGCTGTATTGTGTTTTAAAACAGACGGTACTTTGGTGAGAAAATTGGGCTGTACTTTGCCTGGTTAGGCTGGTACACGGGGATGCTCTTCCCAGCTGCCTTCATTGGATTGTTTGTCTTTTTGTATGGAGTCACCACTCTGAATCACTGCCAAGTCAGGTAATGTGAGCGCTTTTATGAGGGAATTTCCATCTGTGGGCTATTATGAATAATTTAAGAGATCTTAATATGCATTTTTAATTATTTCATTTTGAACTGTTGAATGAATGCTCAGGAAGAGACTGTGCTTGATTCACATAAGGCACACAATATCAAACTTCCCTTGTTTTGTGCCCCTGAATAGGGATGGGAGGCAATGTTATTTGCCGAGCTCCAGTTGTGACAGTGTTGTAAACTCAGCATGAAATATGGTAAAAGTAGGGCTCCCTCATTACTGTTGTAACAGGCTGACAGAAGAGTGGGGAATTTTCACTATCTTGAAGGCCTTTCCCACAGATCCACTACAGGTAGGCATTCTTCAGGGGAAGAACCCCCTGGGCTTTCTGCTGAGTGCTGCATCTCTTCATTCTTGCACACTTAAAACAAGTCACAAGAATAAGTTGAACTTAACTTTAATCTTAATTTTAAATTATACACATGCAGTTATGGATATCTTGGCTTCAGTTACAGAATCAGTATTGTTCAGTAAGTAACTGAGTATTAGTGAAATTTAAAAATCCATTTTAAGAATGATTGTTGTGCATCAAACTATTAATTTATTTGTTTTCTCTTTTTCCAGTAAAGAAGTCTGCCAAGCTACAGATATCATAATGTGTCCTATATGTGATAAATATTGTCCCTTCATGAGGCTGTCAGACAGCTGCGTTTATGCCAAGGTACATTTTAAACTATGCCAGTAGAAATGTCTTCTTTGTAAAAGCACTAATTTTGCCTTTTGAATTTGTCTTTAGTGAGCTTAAGTAGGTAAAATCTTGAAAGGACAGACCAAGTTCAGCCAATATTAACATTCATTGTCTTCTACCAAGACTTAGTTTGAGTTGTAAAACACTTGAATGCAGTTTGCACTTAGAGATTCAGCAGATCCAGAGGTCATGTTCTAGATGCATGTGCTATGATGTCCTTGGCATCAACCTTTATCTTATGATTCATGCTCTGTACATGGCTCCATAAAATGAATGCTTTGGATCTGAAATGATGCTCACACCTCGTGTTGGCAGGGGTCAGTCCCAGGTCAGGCTGGCAAATAGTCTGGTCAATAGACAGGTGCATTTCACATGTCAAGGAAAGGGTCCTCAGTATTGTCAGGTCAGTTGCATTCCTGATCACATTAATTTTATTAACTGAAAATAGAAAATAAAGCTTTATTATCTCAAACTGATCACACTATTAATATATCCCTCAGGTAACCCACCTTTTTGACAATGGAGCTACTGTCTTTTTTGCTGTTTTCATGGCAGTGTGGGGTAAGTTTTTGTTTCTCTGTTTAGCAATTGCACACTCTTTTTCTTAAAGATTGTGGTGCAACATAGACCTTTGGATTCCCAGCACACTTTTTTCAGACACTGGGAAAAACAACATAGTCTTGATTCTTTCCTGTTTCTGCAGAAGGAAGATGGGAGTGGTTGAAATTAGGTTTTGATGTGATAATAATTTCAATTAAAATAAAACCATGAACATATTACGTAGTGTTTATGTGGATAGTTCTATTCTGGAGGATTTTGTAATTGTTTTTCAATCTGTTGGCACTGAGGTGTTTTCTCTGTTTCTGTTCAGGGCTTCTCTTAGCTTAGGGCAGCTCAGTTTAGTGTCTGTCCTAAAATGAATTAATGTATTGTTTTTCCCACCTTGCAGAAAGGCAGTAAAGCCTAAATACATGTAAGCTGGTTATAATTAAAGCAAAATGATTAAATAAATAGAAGATTTAGTTGAATGACAAATTGATCCAAGAGTGGTCTAACTGTTGCCATGGAGGCTGAATTTTGCCCATAGGACAGTTCTATTTCTGGCTCAACTATTTTTCCTACTGTGGTCTTGTAGGCAGAATTGAAAGCAAGAGGAAACAGTAACTTCTGGGAGCACAAAAAGTCTTTCAGACTGCCCTGAGCATGCCCAGGCTCTTAGCTGCTACCATGCCATTCCGAGTGAAGGTTAACACCTTTCAAAAATGGTTCTCAGCCTTGAAAATGGCATCCATCTCACAGCTCTGAGTGCTTGAGCTATCCTGATTTAGACATTTTTCTCCTGTTCTTACACATCTCTAACTGCTTCAGAAAGGTGTTCAAGTAATTCTTATCATCTTTAACGTTATAAACTGCAAATCTCTTTACCGAGCCACAAGAAATACTCAGGAGGCAACATCAGAGCCATCAGGACAACGCAGATTAGCCTACCAGTCTGTTTCAGTTCCTTCCTCCAAAACTGTTCTTGTCTTCATCAACTAATTAATTTAGGTCATATACCAATCAAGCATATCCATGCCATTTCATGCGATATTGACATTATTAAAATACCACAAAATACTTTAAGGAAAAAAATCCACAGATCATGCAGATTTTATGCTGCTTCTTAATGTTTCAACTTTGATGTGGAGCTACACCAGAGCTGAGAATCACCAAAAATTTCTAAGCTTTAAAGACTTTTTTTATATGCCTACTCAGCTTTCCCAAACTCTTTCTCTGAGTGCTCACTGAACCTGAGAATTTGCAAGACTGTTTAGAGGCAGAGACTTCCATCTCAGCTGGGAAAAATGATGAGTGAACATCATGAGCCATTTACATCACTATTCCTAACTGCTGGTGAGCATGTCTTTGGAGTGCAGCTTTTAACACCAGTGCTTTTGTTCCTTTTTAACCATAACACTGCTTTCAGGAAATAGCCAGGCTCACAGCATTGCACCTGTGTCTTAGCATTGCCCAGAAGCAGGGCTGTAGAAAAAGCAGTTCTAGTTAAGGGGAGTCCCTCACTCAAGTGTCTGGTCTTCCTTCATGGTCACTGCCTGGGAGAAGGCTGAGCAGGCTGAACATACCTGGCTATAAAATGTTGTAGGTCCTCTCTCTTTCCTGTCTCTAGCTGACAGGACCTGCACCTCACTTTGGTTAGCCTTAGCTTCCTCCTCCTCCATCAAAATCACCGTCAGACTCCCACACCCAGTTCTCTCTGAGGATATCTCTCCACCACTGGGAAATGCACTGCATATTCATGCATCTGCAGCACCCAAGCCCACAAAGAGATAAGAAAAAATACAGTAAATTCTGACTTCTGGATGATTTGGCTAGTGAAGAAGAGCGTATAGAACAGTTGCTGGGGTGAGAGCTTTTCCCACCACTTTTATTGACTTTCCTGTGCTTGTGAGCTTGCTGCCAAGAGGGATGTAGGGGCAGGAAGGAGTTGGTGTGTGTAGTGTAATGGTTTGGCAACTGCAGCAATCCTAAGGCTCCATCCAAACTATCATTTCTTATGTAAAACTTTTCTGAGACAACATAAAGACTGTGGAGATGTTTTCAAACTAGTCAGGGCTAATGTGGCATTAGAACACAGAAAACCACACTTCCCAGGGATTTTCTGGTACTGTGTTGCCTTACCACCTGTCTTAAATGGATTTTCAGTCTGTAGTAGACGTATTGGTAGCTGTAGGCATTACCATTATCTCAGTAAATCATAGGGGAAGAGAAGAAACAATGATAGTGGTTTGATTGTGGAAATGTTTTTTCTGTCAGCATGACACAACTGGTGAGTGGATGACAAATTGGCTGTGAAAAGTTCAACCTTCTAGAAGATCCAGTCTGACAGAGACAAGCATATGAAATAAAGATGGCAGGGCTTTTATATATGGAGTATGAAAGCAAAAAAAGGCAGATAGAATTGTGTAAACTCTTTAGCCTGAGCTTAAACACTGTCTTATTATATAAAGTACTTTCTTTACTGTCTTTAGATCCCACTGTCTTTAGTGAACTCCCATCCTGAGAGAGAGGCCTCAGGCATTTGCTTGGGGTTTTCAAAACCATGCATGGCCAGGTCGGGATTTCCATGAGGAGGTGGTCTGGATGGTGGTTTTACTCTAGAGACATCTTTAACTGATGGACAGTACGTATTGATCACTTCTTGAGGATAACTGTTTCTCCAAATGATAAGCAAACTTCTGTGGCCAGAGTAGGGAGAGGAATTACAAGTATCAGTATGGGCTGCTTGATTTGTGGAGCAGCAATGAGCCTGGCTGTAAGATGCTGATACACAGGGACACATCTTTTGTAATGCTTCATTTTTGGTTAAGTGAGTCCCATCACAGCAAGGGTGCAATTGTCAAATACATCAAGAGGTATTGGAATTGAAATATACTTTTCTTCAAAATATGTATAAACCCATCTCCTCACTTACTGTATTTCTGCCTGGTTTTAGAGAATTTCTATGTAAGAATTAAAAGTGATTAATATAATAGGATACATACTGAGGTATACCCAAAAGACATACGTTGACTTTTCTTTTAAACAGATGTAGCAAAGGACAAAAGATTGTCTCCCTTCTGTGTACTGAAGGAACTCACTGGTAGTTTGTAAAAGCCTTTCTGGATTGGAGGTTCTGTTGAAAAAAACCCTCTTTTCCGAAAAAATGAAGCTATAAATCTCTGTCCTTTATAGGAGACAGTAGGTCCCTAAAAACACTAATACTTTTTTTCATTGCTGAACAGATTGTCATTGATGCTCACTGAGATGTTGTCATCTCAGAAGCTGGAAAAGAGTTTTTCCCTTTGAGAATCTCTAGTCTTGATAGTATTTTCAAGAGTATTTTCAAGATGGTCAAAGGTTTTGAAAAGAGGGGAGCAATAGTTTTTTTTGTGTGTTTCTGTGCTACAGGGAAACACCTACACTTTACCCCTTATGTATATCTTGAGATATGTCAAGCTTGATTAAAGGTAGGTACCATTTCTAGGAAAAACTTCTTTTACTGTCTGATTTGGATTCTTACCAAAGACCAAAAATGAGAGAAAAGTGTTCATTATAAATAAATGTTGACATTTAAAGTGCAGAAAAAAAGTCATGCTCAGAAAAAAAGTCTAAGTAAATTTTATAACCAATTGGCTCCTAGCTTGTTGCTGTAAACCCAGATGGAATTGTAGCTTTTCCAGTTGAAGTACTGGGGAAAGCTAATGCAAAGGTGTCACTGTCTAGATGTTTCCTGAAGCTCAGTGGCAAATTTCTGTAACTGTCTAACAGGAGACTTCAGCTATTCATCATTTCTAATGCTTTGCTAGATGCAAGGTGGGCTGATGGTAGTTTCTCTCTCTGTACATATTCTCTGGGGGACAAAGGGACACAAGAAAAGTAATCTTAAAAATTTCTTTTTGTCTACCTAGAAGCACATTTCCTTTGATAAAGGAAGTAGCATTAGAAAACTTGCTGGAAGGCAAAGTTGGAAGGAGGAAAAAAGGCCCAGCTTGAAGAAATTTACACTTTTTTCAAGCAATAAGAAACACCAACATAAACCATTTTTTTCTATATAAGTAGAATAAAATATATTACCTTCCTTCATACCTTGCCTTCAGTGTAAAACATTCACATTGATCCACTCTCTGAGAATACAGAATTTAAGGAGGTTCTTCAGCAATATTCCTGGTATGTAGAATATATTCCAGAAATCAGGATGCATAAATTAAGTGGTGTTCTGAAATACAGTAAGAAAAGGATTTCCGAGAGAAGGTCAGGATTAAGCTATTTGCTGTGAGTGGCCATTTATTTGCATTACTAGATTAGATCACAAATTGTTTTGAAAGCATCTGTGGAAATGATGTTAAGACAGGTGTTTGTACAAGTGGATGTTGAGGACTGAGCTGCAAGGTTGAGTCCTGAAGTAGGGCAAGCATAGTACAGAAAAAGCTATCAAAAGATCTGAGAGTTAAGGCCAGTGAGAAATTCAAAATTCCAAGCAGGATTTTTTGGAGTTTTCTCAGCATCTGGTTTAAACATACCAATCAAAAAGTGGGAGAATGGTAAGTAAAACTGTCCTGTTAAGCTGTCGGTCAGAAAAAAATGCTGAAGTGTGAAATAGAATATTAGTGATTACTTGACTAGGAAAGAAGCAGAGGCATTTCAAAATGCAGTGCTTTTTAGACGACCTCAGTAATACAGTGAGTGAATCAATCAAAAAAGGTTATTTATAGCACATTTTAAAATATTCTGGCAAGGGAAAAGTGCATATTGACCTGGATAGTGAGAGAAAAGTGTACCACAGTAAAAGCTAAAACAGCATTCTGCAGATCATCGTATTTGCTACTTAATGATTTGAAAATAACTTTCTAAAGAAGCTTCCGGATCTGCACATATTTACTGTGACAGGTGTTAAATATACTAAATATACATGTCTAGATTTCTCGCTCCAGGTGTGTGAAAAACAAGACACAAAAGAAGTATGGTTCAGCACAGACGTATCTGGGAGGTTCATGCCTGTGGTCTCATACGCCCACTTGAGTCCTGCTTCCAGCTGCTCTTTGGAATGGAAATAGAGTGGTAGTAATCAATCAGGCTTGTTTCTCCCAGGTCACCAAAAAGTGCAGGGCTGCTTGTTTACCCTGTACAAAATAATATGAACTGATGAGAGAGAAGCAGCTCCACCAGAAGACAAGTCAAGAAATTAACATTGTGCTGCTTCAGCAGCATCAGAGCCTCATTATCACTAACTAGTTGTACAGATCCTAACCAGTCATACGGCAATTATTACAAAAAGTCACAGGACCATTAGACTTAGGAGACTGAACTGACTTTATCATTAAATCAAAGCAGCTGGTTACCTAGTGAAACATAACTCCAGTTTTCAGAAAAAAAAGATGACATGCAGAAAAAAGATGACATGATAAAATAAATGACATAAAAATGCCTTCAAACCAAACAGTTGCCTCCTTAAACATGCTTTTGATATCTTACCTTATCTGCTTGCGATATTCATTTTCTCATTGTATCTTGTATCTAATACATTAAAATATAACAATTCTTACTGACTAAAAATTCACTTTCACCAAACATGCCACTGCTTAGTGTTATGTCATGTCATTATCAATATGCTGCAGTAGGGCAGGTGGTCCATTAGGAGTAGCTTTTAGGACTGGATATGGAACATGTTGCCAGGCTATTGTGACATTGTTACAGCTGATGCTGTGCTATCTCATGAACAAAGAGCTTAAGCCTGATGCTTCTCAGTGAGCAGTAAAGGGAAGAGCCAAACCTCACAGTGTGAGAGAAACGCTTTCCATTGATTTGTATTAGCTTTAGGCAGCTTCTACATTCTTTTAATAAAACAAATTAAAACCAAAATGAAACTATAACCATGAAGAGACTCAGTATTAATCTTGAGATATTTTATGCCTGAGCGCTTCCTTGATTGTTCTTTCCATTACAAAATGTAAGCACACTCATGTAGTGGCATATTACCCTATCTTGAGCTCTGTCAGTAGCACAGCTGCAGAATGTTTAACTGTCAGATGGTATTGCCACACCATGTATATACCCTCTCATAGAGTGTAAAAGAAATGGTCTGGATCAGAAAGGTTTATGACACAAATTCCTGTTTCCTCAGATTTGTACATGTGTGAATGTGTGTCCTCTGGGTTCTGGTTTCTGTGTGTTGTAAGTGGTCTTTGAAGAATGAAAGGTACTGCTTTATCTAGAATAGGCCCAGGAAACCTTTAGCTTCATCAGAAATGTGCTATATCTAGTAATGATGAGTCACGGGAACAATTTTACTTTTTGAGAGTCCTCCCTTGCTGATGAGAAATTAAACATTCTCATTCAGCACAAAATGAAATCTCTAAAGCCTCAATCATACATGAAGGAAGCAAAATAATCCTTAGAAAGAAATGCTTTTTTGAAAGCAGTTTTGATCATCATCATGATTTGCTGTTCAAAGGAACCCATTTATGCAAATAAATGAAAATAATGTAACAGCTTCGTTCAATGGTTCTGTGATAGTCATTAACATTTGCTTGACTTAAAAACAGTTTTGTATTTTTTTTTCTATTTGCTTCAGCAACTGTTTTTCTGGAGTTTTGGAAAAGAAGGCGAGCAGTAATTGCTTATGACTGGGACTTGATAGACTGGGAAGAAGAAGAGGTTTGTATAAAAAAAATGTACTCCTTAATCTGTAATACAAAGAGATTTGGGTAAAAACGTACACATGCTTCCTCTAGGATGTGAAGAAACACCACGCCAAACCATCCTCTCTTTTTGTACCTTTGTAAATCTAAATTCATTTAAATATATGAGTGGCTGTTGTGGGAGATTTCAGGAAAGAAATGCACTCTTGGGAAGCTAACAAATTTTGCTTTTGAATCCAGGGAAATTCTTGAAAGCCCAGGGTACCATGAATTTTGTTAATTGAGCTTTTATCTATTCTTTTAGATAGCCATTAAGAATATTGATGGGGATAAAGCCTTGTACCAGCCTCTGAACATTCAGGTGCTGAATACCTAGGTAAACTGTGCTGCAGAGAAACTGAGAGAGATGAACCAACTCAAAGGACTTAATTCATCCTCTTCTGGTAAAGGAAATCCCCTCAGGGAGGAAACTAAAGAGTGAACAAAAAATGGCGTTTTTCTGTGGTGATTACCAGAAAGAGACAACATGCTCTTTGGACTGACAGCTGAGGTCTAAGTAGAACTAGGATGTTTATTACTCAGGAAAAAAGCAAGGTTCAGTGGGTATAGAAGAAAAAGTATTCCTCAAGTGGGGTTTGGATGTACAGGTCTGCTTTCCTTCCTTTTCAGAGGCTGTCCTGAAGCTCTTGAAGGGACTGTAAGAGGATGCTCTAGTGGTCTAAATGCAGCTGAACTTCTGTATTGCTGCTTCTGTAGAATTTATTTTTCATTAATGCTGCCAGCAGAGAAACAGATTTCTGCGTTACGAGAATTTTGTTTTTACAAGGCAATACAGTTCAATGCAGCCATGAAACAATACAGTTGCTCATTTGCTGGTAGGATATGTGGTTTTTTAAATGCTTAATGAATAAGAGAATAATCCAGGAACATAAAATTAAATAACTTGCACAACTGGAAATTGTTGGTTTTTATAGCAACAGGAATGTCATTATTTTTGCACATAGGCTGTCAATTCTTGGTGATACTTCAGGACCATTGAAACTTCAAGACTATATTTACAAAATACTGTCAGGAGGATGGAGCCAGGCTATTCTCAGCAATGTCCAATGATAGGACAAGGGGCAAGGGGTGCAAACTGGAGCATAGGAGATTCCAAAGAAATTTAAGGAAAACATTTTCATGGTGAGGGTGACAGAACAGTTGAACAGGCTGCCCAGGGAAGTTGTGGAGTCTTCATCTCTGGAGATATTTAAAACCTGCCTGGACACATTCCTGTGTGACCTGCTCTAGGTGGTCAGACTAGATGATCTTTCATGATCAGCTAATTTAAAAATACTTAATTTCCTGGTGAAGTTGTTGTTCTGAAGTGATTGCTTTGATTTTTCTTTTTTGGTTTTCATGTAATAATACTAAGTGATTTCTGGCTGCTGTGGTAACACTTTGGGTTTTTTTGCTCATGTATCAGCACAGCAGCTCCAAGCCCCTTCAGAACCAGACCCCTCATTCTTTTCTTCTCCTCTCTGTGCATATGCCTAAACTCTACTTTCAACCTTGCTGCTACTACTGAAAGTGCATGTATTCTTGCAGAACCTGGAGGAAATCATTCTGATGGAATATTTGCTCTCTGCTTTCTAAGGTTTTTTTGGAGAGTATTACAATGCCTATGAAAATAAGTCTTTAACTGGAATAAGCACTGAAAAGATAGAGATAGAGAGAGTAGAGTTGCTAGACTCTTCCCCTTCCAGTCAGAAAACCTGAAAGAGCTTCTGGTAATTAAAACAATCCTTATAGAAATCTGAAATATAGAAATATTTTTATTTTAGGATGTCTGCCAAATAACATTATTTTTATAAGAGGTGCTTATGTTTCACTGTTTCATTTGTTTGGCCTGCAGGATGATATATGCATTTTGGTAATTTTCAAAGGATACCTTCTCCCTGATGATTGTCAGCTGGTCTCTTATTCTCACACCAGGCTTTTTTCCAATGATCTCTGTCAACTAGACCTTACTCAGGTACCCTGGAGCAGTGGTGAGTGTACCTGCTCCAGAGATATTCACTGCACTTTATAAAAGCTCTAGAGGGAGTTTTATTAGTCTCTACAGCAGGAGGTATCATCTTTTTCAGAAGCAGTGTGCAGATGGTACTTTTCCATCTCAAATGTTAAAGATGCCAGTAGGAATGCAACTGGCTGCTTCTCAAAGATTTATATGATCCATCATCAGAGCATCAGTATGTCATTGTCATTTGAGGCATCAGTTCCTCCTTTGTCCCAGGGTTCAGTGAGATCCCAAGAGTGGGAACTGATTGCCTTCCAGAGGTGTCTTCTCTGAAGACCTTATAGTTGCCAGTGCCCGTACCTGCTGCACAACGCAAGCATGTCCGTGCGTTTTTTCTTGAGCATCCAGATTTCCATTTGCACGGGGGTCTTTGCAGGACATTTCATCTGAGACGGCCCCAGTTTGGAAGCGGGTATTGAGATCATTTCCCTATTTATGTCCACCTCTTCACTTTGCCATTGCCTTCAGCTGCAAAGAGGATGACCTGCAAACCAGAGGCTTTGCAAAGACTTACTTCTGGGGGTACTATCATTGTCCCAGTGATCAAGATTCAGATTTTCAGTCTTTTACAAATCCTTTTTCTACATTTGGGCTATAGAGGATAATATATCCTTGAACTAGAAAGGATAGGACTCCTGCAGGAATTCACCTATTGAAGGACTTACAGACAATGAGACAGCGGGACCTGCTTTGGCACTGACAGGCTCTATTGCATCTGCTTTTTTCATTTGAATGGGGGGTTTCCTCAATGCGGGGGGAACCAGAGAGACAGAAAGGAGCAGCAGAGTCTGCAACTCTTGCGGGCGGGCTCGTGAGAGTGACGCAGCCAGGGGGCATTGCTGGGAAGCCACGGGAGATTTAAACGCAGTGATTTTAACGCACCAGAGGTGTCACCGTATTGCAGGCAGCGATACAAGGTGGAAGCAGAGCAGTAAGTAGGATTATAACCCTAGACTTCCACAAGGCTAACTTTGAACTCTTCAAAGATCTACTTGCAAGAATCCCATAGGCTAAAACTCTGGAGGGTAAAGTAGTCCAGGACAGTTGGTCAACTTTTAAATACCACTCCCTCCAGGCCCAAGATAGGTGCATTCCATTAGGTAAAAAATTGAGTACACATGCGAGGAGACCTGCATGGATGAGCAGGGAGCTTCTGAAGGAGATTTCAAGGAAGAAAGAAATGTACAGCTCATAGAAAAAGGGACTCATCACTTGGGAAATGTAGAGAAGTTGTCAGAGCATGTAGGAAGGCAACAAGGAAGGCCAAAGCCCTCTTAGAACTTAAACTGGCAAAGGAAGTAAAAGAGAATAAGAAGGGCTTCTTCAAATTTATCAGTAGTAAGAGGAAGAATTGGGAAGGTGTGGGCCCACTGCTGAATGAGGTGGCAGCCCTGATAAATGGGGAAGCAGAGAAGGCAGAGTTGCTGAACACCACCTTTGCTTCAGTCTTTACTTCTAAGACCAGGCCCTGTGAACTCTATTTTGTCTTCATAAGGTGAACATTTTACTCCTAAAAGTGCTTCTTTCTAATAAAGTTGCTGCTATTTAAGTTTATTCTCTACATCACTTTCAGTTATCACTGGAAATTGCTAGCCAATTTCATTTATTAGCTATTCCAAAGAAATCAGTTATAGTTCTAATTACCATTTTAAGTCACAAGCTTTTGTTAATGAAGATTGTTATTTTTATTAACATTATCTGCCACATCTAGCCTTAGATTGATTTAATTTTCATTTTCAAATTGAAAAATAAGGTTTTGCTACAGAGAGAAATTTATTAATTCCTACCAACAAAAGACTGAAAAAAACCCAACAGTTACAAGGCTTCCTATTCCTTTGTTATCACTTTTCTGTTCTAAATGAAGAGACAAAGAAATGAAATGGTGAAGACAATGATAAAGAGAATTAAATTTGTTCAGATACACAACCTTGTGAATTCCTCACCATTTTAGATTTTCACCCAAGACTGGCATACATCAACCTCTGCAGTGTCCAGGTCCCGCAGCTTGGGGACATAAGCTGATTATGTTCTGCCTCTTTCAACCCTGCAGATCTGAATTTCCTTCTCTTGTAAATCAGGTACAAAGTGGGAGACATGGAGAGTAACAGCTGTGTCTTGGCAGGGCGTGCAACAAGAAACCAAACGTGCAGAATTTCTGGCACTGCCAGTTGAAATATGACTTCTGTTGATAATTATAGGACACGTGTTTTGAGTCTCATTAAAGAGGTACAAAGGTTCATGACAGAGTTTCAGTTTTGTGTGGCAATGTATCTGTAAAAATAGCATTTGCATTATCTGAATGGATTGGAGATTGTAGAAAATACTTAGATTCATGGGCAGGTGAATATGATAAGGACTTCCCTATAGTGCAGACTATAAAAGGTAGTCAAACCTTGGCACAGAGAGCTGCAGAGCAGAAAGAGTTTCTTGCATATGACTCAGTAAGTTGGCTGGCAGAGCCCTTGCACAATCTGTGGGGCACAATTCTCAAGTGCTCTCCTTCAGTGCTGTCACTCTCTGTTCTTTTGCATGTCCCTGGGCACACAGGAATACTTGCATTATTTCTCTTGCTAGATTATAGTCTGCTCAGCAGTTTTCAGCCCTGATATGGAAGAGCTTGAGCAAGATAGAATAAGAGCAAGGTGTTACCCTGTGTTCACAGGAATATTCTTAATCTTCTATATAGCTAATGTAGGGCTAGTGTCCTCAAGTGCATAATTAGTTACACAGGCATTATAACTGAGCATACATGCCTCTTAACCTTTTTTTTTAATACCACATTACCACGTTGCCACTTGAATTTGGAAATTAATTGTATCGAGAAAGCACCTTCAAAATTTGAGAGAATGAGAATCGTGTTTTTTTCCTCCCCCCCAGGGGAATTTTAACAAAAATACGTAGGATTTTAGGTTATCTTATTTTTATTCACATTCTAAAGTCTTGTATAAGCAGTTAATGTTCACTTATTTCAATGCATCCATTTAAGGTGTGTCCATTTTGAACTTTTAGTCAGTCTAAGTTCAGTTAAATGCAGTTGAATGGTTGAAACAGACTGAAATTGGTATGCTGTGCTCTTGGCTGTTACAAAGAAATACACAGCAGAGGCCTGGTAGAAAAGCTGCAAAGACAGTCCATAGCTGCCTTTGTGCTCCATTGTAGCAAGTGGTACCCTGGGCCAGTTCTCCAGTATGCATCAGAGTATCGCAAAACTTGATATAATGCTTATGGACTGCCAGCAGCTGTGGGAGTCCATCTTTGCAGCCTGGTGCTTTCTCTCATCTCTGATAGTATCCCCAACATCAGTCTTGGGTGAGGGTGGCACAGGACACACAGCTGCTGGTCAGCCTCATTGGTGGCAGGGCAGTGGGGTAGCCCTACTGCAGCTGAAAAACTGTAAGGTCTTACCTGAACTAAGGGTAAACCCTGTCTTCTGGTAAGGCTGTAAACAGATGAAATGAACTTCCTCCTCAAGAAGTTGACAGATTTCATCTCAGAAGAGAGTTTTTATGGCACAGCAGAACTTGACATTTCTGCTGCTGAAAGCCATTCCTGCTAATACTATTGTCCAAGTTAGGAAGGAATTGAGCAACAGTAGCTAGCATGGCTGCTTCTTCACATGCTGAGGAACTTTAACGCGTAATGGGAAGGTAAACAATTACCTAGCAAGCAGCAACTGGACTTGGAAAAAAAAGCATTTTGTGGTGTGGGTTTTGTGGTTTGTTGTTTGGGGTTTTTTTTAAGTTTTTGCTTTGTTTTAGAATTTAGGTATCAATAGGAAAATACCAGGATGGAAAACTGTGTTATCTGCCTTAAAATGGTTTGGCTTACAGCCATATAGTTTGAAAGAGCATTGTTTAGATGAGTAGCTAATTGGGGAGTTTACTAAGTGCTTCAAATATGTTTTTATGGATACAGCAATTTATTCTAATACTCATAAAGGAGATCTGATTTCCCAGGTCAGCTTTTATAGTAATTTTGCTAGCTGCTGAATTCAAATATTAATTCCAAATATCAATGACCTGATAAATGATCTGAAGTTTCATACAGAATCTTTCCTAGCTGTGCTGTATGTGAACATTTTCTGTCTGTTCTTTAGGAGGAAATACGTCCACAGTTCGAAGCCAAGTACTCCAAGAAAGAACGAATGAACCCCATATCTGGGAAGCCAGAGCCTTATCAAGCATTTGCAGATAAATGCAGCAGACTCATTGTTTCTGCATCTGGAATATTTTTTATGGTTTGAGAACTTTTATTTATTTACCAGTTGAAAAAATATTAAATAACATTATCTCTACTGAAACAATACGGAGATAGTGGCTATGACTGCTTGAAAGAGAAAGAAGCTCTAGCGTGTTTCCTGCAGGATGGTAATCTGTACATGGCAAATTATCTGAGTTTCTGTAGAGCCCTACACTAGTTTACTCTTCACTGAATCTCACAGATAGTTAAGTTCTTCTTTCAAGGCTATACACACAATGCTGTATGTAGCAACACATACATTCCTGCTGGAATAGTAAGGCTATCACATTTAGACACCAACTTCAGCTGAGTGAATTAGCTCACTAATTTCCTTGCCTCCCCTGTGTAGACAGCGCAGAGTGATGCCATGGAAGAGGCAGTTGTTCTTTGTAAACTCTACAGAGAACCTAGCTAAGGTGCATAGAGTGCTTAGTGAAGTCAATATGTCCTAGTTTTTCAGTGTATTGAGGAGGTAAGGAAAGAGGGTTTATATTCCTAGTGAAATTGAAATTGAGAAACCAATGCTTCTTATCTAAAATAAGTCATCTGTCCCCCTTTCAAAGTGCAAAACTAAATGCAACAGCAAAATCTCTCCTAAAAAACGCTCCATGCACTTCTGCTGAAAAGTGCCCATTCTGTAACCTTACTGAAGCTGTTATTTGTTGTTGTTCATGTGACACCAGCAGTGGTAGGACTGGTTTTGAAAACACAGTTGGCATCAACTTAGACCCTCGTGGAATTTACTAGGGCTTTTCCAGGAGTCTAGAAAGTGATATATGTGTATAACTTCAGGTACTGTGGAGATCTGGGTAGGTGAGCTAACCCAGCAACTTTGTGTTTGAATGAGATGGGAAGAAACAGGGCAGAAGCAGATGTCTTCAGAATTGTCCAAAGCAATCTTGAACAAGACAAGAGCATTACTGAAATGAAATGTGCTTTATGTCAGGTGGATAGACATGGCGAAGCACTGGGCATGAGGAGCCAACGTATTGTCTAACTCAGCCCTTGGAGACATTTATCTCTGCACAGAATTGGCTCTACATTTTGCATATTTTCCCTATGTTTTTTCATGAAGGGGGAGAGTTTTCACTCCCTACCCTTTTGCAAATGCAGTCCTTGATCTTCTTAGCCTAGTGATAGATCTTGTTCAAAGTGCCAGAGAGAGTAGCCTTGCTCTGAATTGCACACACCACAAATTGTTCCCATAACAGACCTTGAAACAGGACAATGATTATTTTCACTGAAGGCATTTTTTTTTATTGCTGACATTGTGTGAGCTTCTGGTAAGTTAGAAAACCTCCAAATTTTCCCACTTTTGGGTAAAATATTCCTTACAATTATAGCTTTAAGCACAGGAGATGTATACTCACCAAAACTTCAAGTTAGAGGATTTCTCAGAATTTCACAGCATTTACTCTCACAGTACAGTTACTAATACAGCTTGAACCAGGTTAGTGGTTCCCTGTTAACAAAGTGGTCTTTCTTCCTCTCAACGCTATGCAGGAATCTAGAGACAATCTTTTACATTCACACAGTTTTCTTCTGCACTGGGATTGTGTCAATCACTTTGTAAGTGATAAAATATGAAACCAGCTTCATTAGCATTAAGTATTTTAAAAATAATTTTGCCCATTCAGTTAGGTTGGATATACTTCAGTTTTGATAGCTTTGTCTATGCATAAACTTGGAATATACCTACCTTTTGCAAATAATTAACTGTCTTGTACTAAAGAAACTCTCTCTCCTTAGCTAATAAGGTGGCTAATGGGTACTGTGTCAGAGTTACTATGAGGTGAGTCACCCATGTTAACTTCCAACTGTTTGTCCTTTAGGTGACTTGCTAAACTGTGACATAAATTGGTCACGATGGAAAACAGTTGTCATTTAGTGCTCAGTTTTTACATATGGAACATCAAGTGATTTAGCATCCCAGCTCAGCTGCATGGTTTTCACATTATAACTGTCACATTTGCTGAAAGTCTCATCAGAGAACAAATTACATTGGCAATTGAATTTGTTACCTTCCCTAGATAGAATCTTTCCAGAACTGTAGCCAGAAACAGCTTACTAGGATAGCTTGCCAGGGTTCCTCTTGAGGCATTGCTTACAAATGGAGACAAGTGTGTGTGCAACTGTGACATCCATCAAAGCACAACATTCATCCCAAATATGACATCCTCAAGGTGGGATATCAACTTGAGACTAGTCTTTGCACATTGTGGAATATACATGCAAGGAAAATTTCTAATTCCTAGAGCTGGCAACACTGTTTCCCACATTAACACTAAGGAAGTACATTTTCAAGCAAATATTTTAAACTAAAATGTACAACAGAATATTTTCATATATATTTTTATATAAACTAAAATTAAAACTATTATTTTAATATTATTTCAAAAGTATTATGCATTATGGAAAATAAAAAAATTTCACAATTAGAAGAATATTCATGTTGAGAATTCTCTGGAATCAAAATGGGTGTATTTTCCAAGTCTTTAATTTCATTGGTTTAGTTTTCAGAGTTTCAGGAATAAGTTAAGTCCGTTCTATTGAAAGTTTTCAGGTTCTTCTCTCTGATTATTTCTTCCTTTAGATCTGTGTGGTGATTGCTGCTGTTTTTGGCATTGTTATTTACCGTGTTGTGACTGTCAGCACTTTTGCTGCCTTTAAGTGGGCTTTAATCAGGAATAACTCTCAGGTTGCAACTACAGGGACTGCAGTGTGCATCAACTTCTGTATCATCATGCTACTGAATGTGGTGAGTAACATATCCAAAGTTGTACCTGAGCCATCTGATCAGTAAATATCTCAGTCTGCAGATCACTGAATGCTTTTGGTTCCTTTTTCATCAGGAATGAAGTGTATTGCTAAGCCAGATATGGCATTATTGTTTATAGACATCATTCACTATTTAACGTACAATTCCAAACCCAAAAGTTATGTAAATTGTGTTTAAATGATCTAAAAATATTTTAGGGAGACATGGCCATACTACTATTTTAGCCATTGCCTCTATTTTCTGTTCATATGTTTGCAAGTTTCAGACCATTTCTTTAATATTTTTAATTAGTATGCTGATGTTATTTTTTAAATACAATGGCCAAACTTAAATTTTATTTATACTAGTTTCAGTAATTCCACCTTCAGTGGTTTACCACTGAGGATGTGCATATAGAGATACAGTGTCCAGGTGCAGGAGAACTCCCTTCTGCCAAAATCTTCAAAAGGCTCAAGTGAACATGACTTGTTCCATGAGCTGCCTATGTCCTTTGCCAAGGTATACCAGGGGTGTAGGCTGAGTGCGTTGTAGGGGCAGGCTGAGTTCAGACTGTTGTTGCTGTGAACTGTTCCAGAACCAGACTTGAGACAAACACAGAAATGGAATTTGTATGTGGTAACAGCCCCAGTAACACAGTATAGCATAGATTAGGTGGGGAATGAGTTTCATCCTTCCATCATGATGCAGGCACTTCTGTATATTGTTGTGATAGCCCTTTGCCTTCTATTAGTTGCCATTGGCAAGAGGTCTGTGGCCTTTTACTGTCAGGTTTTTGTCAACTGACAAAGAATGCATTTTAAGAGAGAGAATGGATCAAGCTTCAAAACATCCAGGTACTGAAGCCAAGGTGCTGTATCTCTACCCACTCAATAGCAAGTTAATTCTGCAAAAAGCGTGTTCCAGGAAATGTGCTTGCTTAGTTCCTAGGGCAAGTATAAGCACTGGAACAGGCTGCCCAGAGAGGTTGTGGAGTCTCCTTCTCTAGAGACTTTCAAGACCCACCTGGATCTGTTTCTATGTGGCGTGCCCTAGGTGTTCCTGCGCTGGCAGAGGGAGTTGGACTCAATAATCTCCAGAGGTCCCTTCCAACATCTACCATTCTGTGATTCTATGATTTCAGGCTTGCACATTTCCAAGGGCTGGACTTTCCTTCCTGTGCTATACCCAGGCATTTCTATCATCTAAAAATTTTAACAGCCCCTCATTTATATAGAAGGCAATTCCAAGAGGCTTTGCAGGAGTACTTCACATCTCCCTTTGGCATATGCAAGACTGGATTGGTGACTAGGACAGTCTATGAAGAATTGTGTACTTTCTTGTATTTTCCTTAAGGTTGGGACTATAGGCTGAGAAAGGGCAGAAAGAAGAGGTGGAAGCTGTTATTCTTTCTGAATTTGTACTGAGGGCTTTCTTGTTTTATGTTATTTTTTATTTGTTGTTTGTTGTCTGCAAATTTTGGGGGTTTTCTGTAATCCACCCAGAGCACACAGTAAGCATGGAAGAAATAAAAAGAAAACTATATATATCCATGTCAGTACAATATCCATTTCCAGGCTCCCTGTATAAGTTATTGTACATGCACTGAAGCAGCAACATAGAAATACTGCACAAATAGAATTATTTGCTTCTCAAAGAGTTTTACAGCTTAGAGAATTTTTTAAGATAATAGAAGATGGCTTGAAGGTGCCCTTTGAGAAACTTTATTTCCTATAACACATCAAATAAGTAGAGCACTGCAAAGATGGATTTCTTAAGCCTTATATGTATTGCTATGCAATAAACCACAGCCTTAGATTTGGATATAGCTCATGGAAACAAAAGATCCCCAACATATGAAACTGCAGGAGCTTTTCAAAGAAGGATTTAAGAACATAATTCCTCACTTGCAATGATGGATAAATGTAGTTTACTGAAGGACAGTGGTAGAATTTCTTTGGGGGGAAAAAAAAATATATATATATTTTCATCCATAGTAATTCAGGTAGTTGAATTCCTAACAAACTGTGACTCAAGAAAGTGGCCGGAGAGCAAGCAAAGATAGAGTAATAAAAACGGAATGAACTGAGATTTATATAACAGTCAGGAATTCTCTGCTAGGAAGCCTGGAGAACAACCAGTGATTCTGATATGGGTTGACATCCTCTCTAAGCATCAAAGGGAAAGATCTAGACCACAAAAACCAAGACTGGGTGCTCTGAAAGCTAGGTACCTACACTGAAACATCCATCAAGACAAAGCAAAATTACCTTTGAGCTTAATGTCTCCCAGATAATCCTGCAGCCTGACCTGGGAGCAATTGTTGTCTTTACCTAGATTAATAAAACCTGGTAATTCCAGTGATATTGCTCATAGAATATATGAACACAGAACAGAATATGATCCTAAGCAAGGCCTCTTGGGACTAGTAGTTCAACAGCAGATAATTAGATCCAAGCATTGTTAAGAAAATCTCTAATCCAGTTTTACTGTTCCAGTAGGAATCACAACAAAAATACTGTTTTTCTACTCCCTTCTGTGGAGCAATGTACATATGTAAATTAGCACACTCCCTGCTGGGATCAGGACATAAGCCACCCAAACATTTTATGCTTCTACAGTTGCCCTTAAAAGATGATTTTAAACTTAGAAGAAACCACCTTTTCCACTACTTGAAACAAACTGGTTACTCCAAGGGCAGCAAAAAGCTATTCTAAGCAAGAAGTGGTGGTTAAAATAAATGAGACAATTCAGGATTACTTCAGTTCTTAAACAGTCAGTTTCATCTGTAAGTTCTGCTATAGCTCCGTTTTGTCTTTTCAGAAAAGTTATCTCCCATTTTTCACAGTGTATGTAAAAGAGGGATAGTGACAGCATTTTTTTTTCTCCATATATTGGGGATGAAAAGAGCTGAGTGTAAGCTTTAAAAGTATTACTGTTCCTTGCTTGATTTTATCATTATTGTATTACTACTATATAGTTCTGTTATCATTATTATCAGAACATCACAGAGACCATCTGGATATCAGATTTAAAAAGTAAGAGCAGTTACTCAGAAAGCAGTTCTACATTTTTGAGCTGGTTACATATCTAAGAGGCTGTTTCTTCTCTGTTACAGCTGTATGAAAAGGTTGCTCTTTTCCTGACAAATTTAGGTAAGCAATGTTAAATACAAAATTTAATTATCTTATACTGATTTCCTGGTCCTTCTACTGTGATAGCATTCAAACTGTCTGTATAAATACAAAAAATCCTGATTAATTTGCAGTCTATAGGAATTAATGGGTTTTGTAAGTTTATAATAAAGGAGTATGGAAACTAAGTTATAGTGCTATTTCAGTTCACTGTGACAACAATCACCCACCTGCCATGCTTGGTTCTTATTCCAAGCACTGATCTTGTAAAAACTTAAATTATTACACTAGGGCAAAAACCATGAATTTTCAGAGACAGCACTCACAACTCCAGGCTTTCTGAAGAATTGGAAATGGGGGATGCCAAATTTATATCTTGAAACTAAGGTACTTGTTGACTAACATCATATACCTTTCAGAGCATTAATTTGGAGGGAAAATAACTAGGTGACTTTGTCAATTCTACCAACACCTAAACTCTGCTGGTATTCTAAGTTTCAGTAATTTTTCACCTCAACCCTAAAGAGGATCTTTATCCTAGAGTGAGGACAACCTGTTTTCTGGTGACAGCATGTACTGGCACTTTGGTAGCAATAGGCTGTCACTCATACATCCATGCCTTAGGCAGAGTCTGGAGATCCTGATCATGCTGGAAGGCTGCAGTAGTTGGTAGCAATGGGCAGTGGTTCCTTTGTGCCAAGAAGCCTGAATTGAGACTCTTGCAGAAAGCCTATTAAGTAAACCATATTATGGCATATGTAGAAGCGGTTTGAAGAAATTACTTCTGAGTTTCTGGATACCTGTGTAAATTGATGACGTTTACTAAGGTATTTTGGACCAGGTGTACAGATTTTGCTGGTTTTAGCTAGTGTCAGGGCTTTTCTACATCTGGATAGTCATAAGTGATGTGTTCAAAGCACACCTGTGTAAGACAGAATTTTATTCTGTTGTTGCTTATTAGACTGAGTCCCTGTTTATATGGTGTAAAGTTAAAATATTTTTTGCCATGTTGTAACCATGGAAAAGATACCTGCCAGTTACAACTGAGAAATAGGACTTTCAGGTCTGTGATTTGCACAGGCAATGCCCTTTTACTCCCTGTGACATGCTGGGGACAGCAAGATATGGTCTAGAGACCTTGAAGCTTGATTACTTTCTGCCAGGCTATCATCAAGGTAAGTCTGCTTCTTGCAGCCTGTGCAGAAAGTACTTGTATGAAAACTCAGTGGATTAAGCTATTCTAACCGTGTTCAGACTATTTTGTGGATTTTACTCTGATAGCCTAAATAGCTGATTTGGCTTGAATGATCTTTATCAGTGTGATAATCAGCTAAGAGTGGGCTTGGCAGCAAAGCTGCATTCAGGCTGTCCTTCTTCAGCCTTTATATGACCTTTTTCAGGGCTCACATCTATGCTTCTCCAGAGCATTGCCATTGTCTCTGATGGGTGTATGAGCAAAGCTTCAGCTGCAGCAGCCTTCTTAAAGTCAAAGTTGCCCTTCCCACAGACTGGCATCAAAAATCCATGGTGGTTTATTTCTTTCTGCTTAATGAAATATGTATGTACTGTCATGCACACAAATAGGTTTCTTGACAGGCAGTTCTCCTCTGATTACTCTTGTTAACAGCAGTGGTCGATTAATAACAAGCTCCTGGCAACTGAAAAGCAGTTCCAGGACGTGGTACTGGTGTGCTGGTATAGAAGTTGTTTTGTTAACTTCTATCTTGTTACCTCTTTTGATGAAGATTAAGAGCCTATCTGGAGGGAAGAATGTGTCTTCCATTTTCCCATTTGCCTTACCACATCCATTGCAAAATATATTTTCTCAGTCTTCTTTGATGAGTTCCCTGGAACAAGGAGAGGGAGTCATGCAGTGGCACTCCACTGATACCTGTATAGAGTCCTCAGGTGCCAGCATAGTTGGCAAGTCCATGAAGCAGAATTACAAGGCGAACTTGCTCCATTTCAGCATAACTATTCTAACAACAAGGCACTTATGTAGCTTGTAGTGGGGTGCTTTCTGGCAACACCATTATTGTAGGATGCAAAAAAGGAAACAAGAGAAGAGCCTGAGACTGTAAAGCACACAGGAAACCAGGAGAGATGCTTAATATACACATTATTGCAAACAGGTTCTTACAGTCTGCTAGGAATATACATATCCAGATATCAGAAGGGATTTCTAAATCTTTACAAGCTCACTGATGTGCTGCTTTTGGATACAATCTCTTGTCAGCTTATACTTTGAAATCAGCAGGCTAATTAACAAATACATTGCCAGCTCTGATAGGTGTGTGCAGCCTTTGTGCCCAGGGAAATTGTTAATCAGATTAAACCTCTGAAACTCTTCTGTCTTTCTTCACAGAGCAGCCTCGTACAGAATCTGAGTGGGAGAACAGCTTCACTCTGAAAATGTTTCTTTTCCAGTTTGTCAATCTGAACAGCTCTACCTTTTATATAGCATTCTTCCTTGGAAGGTAGGATTGATGTCTGCACCCTCATATGTACAAAATGAAGTAGAGAGAAGAAATAAAATTGTCTGTAATGAAACAAAATGTTATATGTAACCATATTATCACACATCTCAAAATGAAAATTCCATACTAGCAAAGCAGGACAGATTGCAGTTTTGTTTTTCTCCCTAAAACCTATAAGCAGGTGTAGTTTTCATTTCCTATCACCACATTTGCTCAATTATAAGTTTTGCCGATTTCACTACTGGAAATGGATGTGTTCCATGATACTATACATGCAGGTCACTTCATTCTGTCTACATGTGTGTAATTTGTACAGGTAAGTAAATAATGCTCTTTTTCTTTCAGAATGAATAGAATAGAATAGTTCAGTTGGAATGGCTCTACAATGATCATCTAGTCCAAATGCTTGAATACTTTGCTGCTTCAATGGTATGATTTGGACTGTTAAGAGTGAACTATGAGTTATCAGTTAGGGGGTTTTACACAGAAAATTTTCTCTATGTATATATGCATGTCCCTTTCTTTAAATCCCCTAAAAGAGAAAAAAGAGTCCGTGAGTAAAGAAGGCTTGAGTAGAAGGGTCATTAGTATGGATTATTTTCACATGGAAATGATTTTGGGATAACACATGGGAGATTAGTAAGAAAATTGTGTTTTCCTCATGAAAACAAATATTTTCACTGATTTCCCGGAAAAGCAGATATCGCAGCCCACGTTATGGTTGAAAACGACTGGCAGTTGAAAACCATCTTCCAAACTAGTATGAACATTTTTATTCAGATTTTCTCTCTTCTCTGCATATGCTGAATATCCAACAGCAGAGTATTTGGTATTGAAATAAAACTGGGAGTAAACATTTACTCCATGGAGATTATTCCAGGAATCCCCCCAAACATTGTGCAGCATAACATCTGCCACTCTTAGATGACATCAGATTGAAACAACAGTGTGATCTTCTACTAATGTGAAAAGACAGTTTACACAACCTGGTTGATGTATATTTCTGTGTTAAAGATTTACAGGACACCCTGGTGCCTACTTAAGGCTGATAAACCGGTGGAGACTGGAAGAGGTGAGTGTTCACCAGCAACTACACACTGATTTATCTGTTGCCCGCAGATGCACTTGAATGCAAGCAGAGGCAGATGTGTAACTGTCTAGGTATTTTTGAGTGTTACTGGGTTTTCAGTTGCTGACTCCACACTACTGACACTACCATCTGCTTCAGAAACACCTACATATTGAAATACATGCACTTTTCAATGCTAGCAGTTTTAGTGTTTGGATCACATTTAGATAATGGTATCAAATGGTTTAAAGATTACTCACATTTTTATGTTGGAAATATTTCATCCTTGAAAGGAATCAAAGTCAGACATTAATCTGACAACATTTTGCTTCTAAAAGAGTCTTCTAAGCTTTTCTAGCCTTGCTGACCAGGGAGCGAAACAAATAAAATAATATCTTAAAAATCCAGACCCATGAAATGTACTTGAAAATTGACCAAAAGAACTGAACAAACTTCCCAGAAATGATACCGACATAATGTTCCATGTCTACAAAAAAAATAACACAGAGCGCAATTAGAGGCTGGCTTTGCAAGTCACTCAAGGAGCAATCAGGTGTTTTTGGCAAATACATTCAGAGTTCAAAAAGCATTTGACAGTTATTGGAGGTGAACAGTGGCAATTTTAGGACCGGTCATGTAGTTTCATAGAATGAATCATATAAATGTCTGGGTTGGAAGGGACCTCTAGAGGTCATCTAGTCCAAACCCCCTGCTGAGACCAGGGCCATCTTCAGCTACAGCAGGTTGCTCAGAGCCTCATCAAGTCTCACCTTGAATGTTTCCAGGGATGGGGCCTCAACCACCTCCCTGGGCAACTTGTTCCAGTGTTCCAACATCCTCATGGTAAAGAACTTCTACCTTACGTCCAATCTAAATCCACTCTTCTAATTTAGAACCATTGCCCCTCATCCATTCACTATGTGCCCTTCTAAACATCCCCCTCTGATAATCCATCCAAAGTCTGAGCAGGGCTGAGCTGACATAATAGCTTGCTACTGACAAATGAACTCAATTCTGCTCTTCCACCGAACCTTCCTCCAAAAGTTTGCTCCTTCCTCTTCCTCTGCACTGGTTCTGGCTTGTCCAACCCTGTAAGAAGCCTAATCAGCCTGTATCAGCAGAAAACTCTTCCTTTTTCTGGCTGAATTAGTTTTCTGATCAGTTACTGGGCTTAATCATCTCACAGAGGAGTCGGTAAACAGGGAAAGAATCTCACCTCTGCAGGAGCAGAGATGGGAAGAAGAAAGAACCAGGTTTGAGAGGGAAGTGCAATAGTGAGGTCTTATAGGTTGGGTCAGTTGCTGATGGAAGATCCTATTAGTAGTCCCTACTATTTTGCTTTTCTCAAAGGGGGGAAAAAAGAAAAAAAAGAAAAAAAAAGAGTAAAGAAATGTCTAATTTAAAAAGTATTGATTTTATTAACCATATCTGTGCTAGATCTTATTAGGAACATAATTTAGAATATAGTGCCCAGATATCCCTCCAATAGCCTTCTCTTCACCTTTTGGATGAAGCCATGCCTAAAACACTTAATAACATGATATAGTCTAGTCTAGTGTCCCTGGGCATATTCAGACCACAATTTATATATTAATGATGTTATGGCTGTAACATCACAGCTACTTCCATTAATACTGCACTTATTAATATTGGCTTGTGTCACTGATTCCTAAGAACAGAAGGATGATTAATAATATTGTCAAAAAAGTTATTTCAATAAATAAATAATCTGCCATCCTGTTAATCTAAAGACAAGCTGAATATAAGGTCAACAGAAACCTCAGCAGGGACTGAGTGCTCAGTTCTGAGCACTGTATGGTGCAATATGTATAAGAAATTAATATCACATTTTTTTACGGGTCATAAATAAGTTTTATCCCTTAAAGACAAATATTTCCAATTCCATGTTAGTGATCAATTTGACAATACCCAGGATTTAACACTACAGCTTGGTCTCCACTCTATATTTACAAAGTCAAATCTGCAAAGTGCTCTTTGAGGGCAGAAAGATTTTGGTCCTTTCCTGTTTCTTCCAATATTAGATGAAAAAATGTGGAATTACCTACATTTGTACTACCTGAGCAGCACTCCCAAAAGCAGCACCACTTCTTCAAGGTCTGGAACCAATACCAAAGCAAGCACTCAGCAAGAGACACAAAGAACTCTTGTTCAACAGCTAGAGATTTTTAGTTCTTCAGGAAGAGGATAGGTTTACATGGTCCACTCAGTCATATACATTAAATAGTCCTTGATAAACAGTATGTTCTCTGTTCATCTAGGCATAAAATTTTTGCCTATGTAGCCACTTCATTCTTTGACTTGATGCAGGGTCAGCCTCTCCAAAAATTATTAAAATCATTAGAGAAACTTGGTAGCCTTTCCTTCTGCCCAGCTTACAGCTGCACAACATGCAGCCAGCTGCATTGGTTACAGTGGATTCTGGCCTCTGCAGAGAGTTACATGGTAGGCTTAAAAGGCTGATGTTATGATACAGTCTTATGTACTCCCATGAGTTTCTATTTCTTTAAAAGAAATTAAGAGAATGGCATTTCATTTAAGTAAATTATCTAATACCTATTTCTGGTCTTTAAGATACTCTTTAAAACAGCATCATTTAACCTTTTGTTTTTTCTTTTCTGTAGTGCCACCCTAGTGGATGCCTTATTGATCTCTGTATGCAAATGGGTATTATAATGGTGTTAAAGCAGACCTGGAATAATTTCATGGAACTGGGCTACCCGTAAGTAAATATATTGCCTATGCTTCCATAGGTCACAGAAGACTACTAATTTTATGCTTTTTTCATGACCAATTACATAAAAGCAAGATACGGTAGCCTTTATAATAGAAAATCCCCCCTAGGGTAGAGAACACTTAAAAGAGATTTCCAGACATATAAACAGGTATCATGTTTGAATTTTTTTTTCATGTTGGACATAGTTTACAAATGTGAAAGTGTGATATAAATATTTACAGCAAAATAAGATATGGAAGTACTTGATTTCATTAAATTGTGTGTATTCCATGTTTTAAAATTCCTTCAAAATAACTGTAGCACTACTGTATTCCTTACACAGGAAATATTTTATGTGCCACTTTTTAGCTGTGTCAGTAAGTTCTAAATTGGATTTCTCCTTGCTGGGTGATAATATATGCCTGAAAGGGCAGGTATGAGCTGGAAAACATGCACTGCTGGCATATACACGCTCTGAGATAGAAAAATGTACCATCTGGTATATGGACAAGCTCCCTGGTGATCTTCAGGGTATTATGGAGCTATGCCCTAGCTAAAAAGGTTGACAATTATTCATTTCCTATTGGTTCATTTCTTATTGATTAGTATTCAATGATCATGTTTAAAATGATTCATGCAGACACTTGATATGAGAGACAGCATGGCAGGCCATGAAGGGAAATCAGCAAGTGTGAACCTATAACAGAGAGCTGACATTGTCAGAAAGTTTGCCCTTGCAAAGTTCAGAGGGATTTGTTCTGCTGCAGCATCCCCAGCAGAACCAGTGCAGAGTTCAGTCCCTAAACTGCAGGAACGTGTGCAGAAGCGATCTGCGGCAGCCTTAGTGTTGATCACATCTAGCTGTAATGAGAATGGAGTAAATGATTTATATGCACAGAGTAATTGGCAATCAAGGTACTCAAAGCTAACTATCCCTCTGTCTTCTCATGCTTGCTTATAACGCTGCTTGCTAGGATTTTGCAGCTGTTAGAGCTGGAGGAATTAGCCAGGGTGGGGAGGAGGCACCAGCAGCAGCAATATTGATCCTTCTCTTTCCACTCCCTTTCCACTGCCTCTTTTATCAGCTTTCATTAGAACTTTCTGCTACCTATTAATAAGGATTTTGGAACCTAATAAAGAGCACAGAAGGGGATTAAGGAAGGTGACTGAAGGAGATAAGAGGAGATTGTTTAAGAACAAGTGATTTAATAGGAATAAACTATCAGGTGAAGTCAGTCTCTTCACTTTAGAGTCACAATGAAAATCACAACACAAAACACACAGTCACAAAAATGTGAGATGCTTCAAGTTATTCTGATGAGAGATGCATTTGCCCTCCAGGCTTTTCACTCCACCTTCTAGCCCTGAAATGTTACAGGCAAGTGCATTTCTGTTTTGTGTGAAAACACCATGATCATTTCTGTAAGAGCATGATCATAGCCAACAGCATGTAGATGGCCAGAAGATTTGGAGGTAATCCTATAGTCTGTAGTAAAACATCACCACACCTCCACTCGTGTGCTGGCTACTGCCTGCTGAGACACAAACAGAGCCAGCACTGCACAGTGCCAAAGCTGATAGAAGAAAATATTTCCCCATAAGACACCCCTAGGAGAGGAGCACCAGTAGTCTCTTTTTTGGGAAGTGGGTCTTTTGCACCATTTCAGGGTGGCAGCCCAGCTCTAGTGCAGGCATGTACTCCCACAGGGACCTCAAAGGGCAAGTCAGAAATGTCACCGAATGTTCCTTGGTGACAGGAACCAGAGCACCTGCCATTATAATTCTCACTGCTACATGCGATGTTGGATTCTCTTCTTCAGTTTCTGCCTGAGAGTTAAAAATTAGGTTTCAAAGATATCAAAGAGAGGCCCTAGGGTGTGAATCAGAGCACTGATTGTTTAGTGGTTACATTTTTAATACAAACACTGGCATGTCAGAGTGGTGCTGCAGCTTCACACAAACACCACCTAGAAACCTCTGAAAACATGATGCAGTTCTTCTCTTCTTTGTAGATACATTTGCAATAACTAAGAATAAAACGTATATTATTGCTTCATTTGGACGTGTAAAACTGCAATTTGAAGTTGATGTTTTTCTTGAAAGGAGAACATACATCCTTATTGAAAAGGCATTACATCACATTGCTCACATTTTGCTCATACATAAATCAGAAAAATTATATCTCTTTGAATTTTACTAGGAGTCTTCAGTATTTAGTAACACTTATAACCTGTCTCAGCATATTGGTCTCCCCCTCACCAGACCCCTCAATTAGCTGCCTTTTCAGGAATTCATTTCTCAGCCCTCTCACTTTCTCAAGGGCTTTACATGAGAGGCAAAGTCCTAAAGGGTGTTGTAGACTGCAGAGATGTAAACTTAACTGTTCCACAGTTATCAGTCACAACAGTGGTCATTCACAGGGAGGCCCTTTTTAGTCTTTTTACACACTAGTGACTGGCAGCAAGCTGCTAAACCCAAATACTTTAATAAGTTCTTGTGCTTCCAAATTTTGGCTTGAAGTCCATGCTTGTACTTCTGTACTCTAGATTGCCATGTCATTAAGGGAGACAGGAAAATCTATAACCTCTCTGCTAAATGGACTGAATGGAAAACTAACTCTAAGCTTTAAGAAACATAGCAATTGGCCAAACTCTTATTCAAATCCAATGGCTGTATTCCTACCATTCACAGACCAGACCAGGCCACTGTGAAGGCATGTAGTGAGGCACAGCCAGGGAAAGGATTCAGTTACCTGGGTGAGCCACTCGTCTTCATGTTGCTGAGATGAGGGGCTAATCACAATGTTGGAAAAAGATTCTGTGATAGGGCTGTTTTCTGTATTATACTAACTATAAGTCATGTCTTTTGTTGGCCATACCTGACCTGGAGAGGCAAAGGTGTCTATTTCAGATGTGAGCAGTCTTTGGGCTCAGTGCCTCCCACGGTGCCCCTGCACATGCATTTCTTCAGGAATAGTATCTTCCCCCTGAAGTCCAGTATAGCTTCCCCATTTCTTGAGATGGAGATCAAGCAGCATTAACACTCTATTTGCTGATTGCTCAATTAGAGCTCAATTTTCTCCACACAACTTTGCATTCTGCCATATAAACAGACCTTGAAGTGATTTTTCCATTCTGTATGTAGAAAAAAGAATATAAATAAATAATCAAAATATGTCATCATCCCTCCACCATTTTAACAACATCTAGGCCTGGAAAACAGCCCATCAGCCAGATCTTTTTTGATACCTACTATGTGATGTCATCAGCTATATATATTACTAACACTCTGTTTTCCTTTGTTGGGAAATTAATTTTGCAATGTATGTTGTCCACATTTAGCCTCTTAAGAGTTTTGTGATAAATAGCCACAAATATTATTTACCTTGTTTCTTTAATTTATTTGTAAATGTAGGCTAATTCAAAACTGGTGGACCAGGAGAAAACTGCGACAAGAGTATGGCACACAGAGAAAAACAAGCTTCCCACAGTGGGAAAAGGATTATAATCTACAGCCTATGAATGCTTATGGACTCTTTGACGAATACCTAGAAATGAGTATGGCACTGATCTTTGTTCCCTTTCACTAGACTTTAATGTTGTTACTTTTTTGTTGATGTGGCCTGGTGTATTCTTTTAATTCTTCTTGTATGAACCTAAGGAGTCAGGTGAGGAATAGAAGTGAGTTTGTAAGAAACAAACCAAAGTAGCTAACTACACTGCTGCTGGTTTGCTAACCTCACATAGAATCATAGAATCACAGAATGCCTTGGATTGGAAGGGACCTCTAAAGGTTATCTAGTCCAACCCCCCTGCAGTAAGCAGGGACATCCTCAGCTAGGCTTAGAGTCTTGTCAAGCCTGACCTTCAATGTCCCCAGGGATGGGGCCTCCACCACTTCACTGAGCAACTTGTTCCAGTGTTCCACCACCCTCATAGTAAAAAACTTGTTCCTTACATCCAATCTAAATCTACCTTTCTCTAGTTTAAAACCATTGCCCCTTGTCCTATTGACCATCATTTACTACCTCACATTTACATTGTAGCTTGGTGCCAAAAGGCATTGCTTTGTCCAGCGGAGAAAGGAAGGTAACTGTTCAAAGAAATGTTAGATAAAAAGAACTTTTGCCCTATGTCACTGAACTGCGTAGATCATGATCATTTTTTTCTTTCCTCCCATGCACAATTCTTTTCAAATTAATGGGAAATTCAGCACTCTGAAAACCTGTCTCTAGAAACTTACAGAGTAATTGCTGCCCATCTGTAGTATAAAAAAGAATGCGTTCAGCTCTAATCTTTGCAGATATTGAGTGATCCTAGCTGATGGTGTCCCTTTTTAAAAAAAAAATCTAGATGTTGCTGTCTATCCCAGGGACAGATGTACATTTGGTTTTTTTCATCCTTGCTCTAAACTTTTGGCAAGGAATTACTGTACCAGTGTCACTAGACTATTGTATGATAGAGCACAATAAAAAAATGTTTGTATATCTATGCATAATGTTGTATGCATATATCATTTTGCATCTTTGACCTTGGGATTAGATCTTAATAGTTATACTGTGATCTTACGGGTTTTTTCTAGTTCTTCAGTTTGGGTTCACAACCATTTTTGTGGCAGCTTTTCCACTGGCACCGCTTCTGGCCTTACTTAACAATATTATTGAAATTCGGCTTGATGCATACAAATTTGTTACCCAGTGGAGAAGACCGTTAGCTTCAAGAGCCAAAGATATAGGTGAGTTCTTTGTATGTCTGTTTGTTACATCTGTGTGGTTTTTTGAAGGCAGAGCACTGACCACTTCAAGTAAGAGCAGATTAAGTTATCTTGAGTTATCTTCCCTATTAACAACACACAGTTTGATTGTTCAAAAAACCTTCGGGTTTCTGATGCCAATCTACTAATGCAATTAGTCATCTATATTGGAAAATGTCTTTTCATTATTTTCTTGACTTAACCACCAAGATGCTTTAATTAAGTGGTCAGTGTGTCTGTGGGTTTTTCCTTGTGGCAGACACTGTGTGAACGCATTGATGGTCAGTTTGAATATAATAACCAGATACAGCACCTGAAACATGACAGTCAAGTTAAAGTGGCCATCATTCTGTAAAGGACCTGTGTGTTTTATACTTATGTGGCCAAAACCACACTTCCTGTGACTCAGGGGCAATGTCCACTAGGTCCTCGATGGGCTAGACAGGGTGGGTCTAGATCCCAAGAGGTGACTTAGTCTCAAGTGAGGCACACCTACATTGCTAAACATGGGGTTCATATAGCTTTGAGGTCACCCAGCCACACACTAGTTCAAGGACTCTCTGAACATATTTTGACTATAAAATTATTCTATCCTTGCAATGTGCAGAGGTAGAACACCTGTAGGAAAGACTCTGTAAAACAAAGTCATCTGCCCAATGCTGAATACCCAGTGTCTTTGGAGGGGTAAATAGGATGCCTCGTTGCCCATCTGTGTTACAAAAAACAGTAGCCCACACCATAGAAGAGCAGAATCCCAGGCTTTGTGCTCTCAGAATGGTCTAACCATGTACCTAAAGTCTTCGCATACACTGCAAACATAAATCTCAAAAAAACACAGTGATATAACATAAATAATAAAAGCACAGAAAAATAGATTTTTTTTTTTTCAGGCTGATTCAGGTGGGATTAAGTTGAATTTGCTTCCTATTCAGTAAAGTTTCAGGGACAGTTTGATGTCTAACCTGCCTTTGGTAGGGTTCTCAGTGATGGTTCTCATGACCAGAGTTGCCACAAGATCTGTCAGATGGTTGAAGATGGGCCAAAAAGCCCAGGTGATACCTGGGGGCTGAGTGCCATTGTACAGCATTAGCATGCCATGAAGACTCTGATGCGGATAGATACACGCTGAACAGCTGTGCACGAGTTACACACAAGACCCCTGTGACAGGCAGATCATGGATTGCATATGTTCATGTCTGCCCTTGCAGACCATCCTCAAAGGCTGGATAGCCGTCATCATAACCAAGGAGGCTTACAGCTTTCCATAAAACTGCCCATGTGGTTATGTGACTTGGTGGATCCAAAGCCCCTGTGAGCATTTCTGTGTCTTCCTTGCCACAATAAACAATATTTGCACCCAGTGGGAACAGAAATCTGGTCCACTGAGGTCCTGCTGTTCAGTAAGAAAAACTGGTTTTACTCAGTGACTCTTAGATAGAAACCACATAAAAAGACCTTGGGTGGTAGGGACAAGTGCTTCAGAGCATGCAGTATCTCAGTCAGTTTGGTTCTTGCTTTTCCTGGAGCTAATATACTCTCCTCATTGAACAGGAATCTGGTATGGGATCCTGGAAGGCATTGGAATTCTTTCAGTTATCACAAATGCATTTGTTATAGCTGTGACGTCAGATTTCATCCCTCGCCTTGTTTATGCTTACAAATATGGACCTTGTGCCGGCCAAGGAGAAGCTGGACAAAAGTAAGCTTTCCTTTGGGAAAACAGATGTGCTTGAAAATCACTTACTACTTGAATAGACACAGTAGTACTGTCTCTGTATGTTCTGATTCCACTAAACCAAATATATTGTTTGTGTAACAGATATTAGCCATGGATATCGATGTTTTGCATGTTCACAGAATGAGTTGCTGGGTGACTATAATTTATTATGTCGATTCAAAGAAAACATGGCAGAGATGTTACAGAGATATGGTGTGTGTAACAGTATGCTGCACAAGCTGCAATTCCCAGTTGGCAAGCATGGGTATAACTGATTCTGATTCTGAAGCAATGCTGATATTTATCAGTTACAGATTTAATGAGCATTTCAAATATTTTCACTAGGCTTTTTTTCCAGTGTAGCATTCAGCATGCATTGCTCAAAAAAACCAGTGTCTAACAACAGAAAACAAATTCCAACTAATAAATCAAGATGCATTCACGGAGCAAAGTAATTTGTTTTTCTTCAAGAACTAGGGTCCTTAGATTAAATCTTTCAGGAGACATTTGTGAATAGAATCCCTGTTGCCTAAGTGGATTTTCTCTCAGTGTTGTTAAAGGTTATATTAGTGTGTGCACATTACCAGCAAGTATGAGCAGAGCTGCTACATGGCAACTTGTGAAATCTAGGCTGTTGGACTTGGGGAAGGTCATTGAATCCAGCTGAACACAAATAGACACAGTTTGCAAACAGTCTCCTAGCAGCTCCATTAGCAAGGACCCTAGTGTTCAAAGAAAGCCAAGCTAAACAGTAGACAGTAACAGAGAGCTCACATTATGGTATTAAACATATGGTAGATTGAGTTTTATTCCCTGCTACAGAAGGCAAGTAGTTCTGTTGCTGCTCTTTTGCTGTATTTTGCTTGTCAATACTGTTTAATCATACTGAGGGAAGGGCAGCTCCTGATTAGCAGTGCTGCTAACTTGTCTGGCAAGGAGTTTTGCATTTTAGTCGGTACCAGTGGAAATGTTCCATTTATTTTCATGAAGAGATAAAGTACCTTCACGGGTAAAGTGTTTGGTCTGGTGCCAGTTGTTCCTGTGCATGTGCCTCTGCTTGTGCCATTATGAAGATCCACAGGACATTGAGGTACTGTCAGTAACTTTCCTTGATACTGATTTTCTCAGGACCACCGTAAATGAAAAAAACACCCTAAAAATTTTTACTTTTATGAGAGTCAAATATGACTCACTGGCTTTGAAATTAGTTCTGTGTAGGTAAACCAGCTTGGCTTACAGAGGAAACTCTTACCATCTTTTCACTAACCTCTTGTACAGTGTTTTCACACTTCTGCTTTCCTGAGTGAATTCCTAGATGGAAACATCAGATAGCAATCCTTCAAAGGAGATAACCTGGATAAAAATTATTTATGTCAGCATTCTGGGTTTTATTATTAGTAAGTACAGTTGCAAAATCAGGAAGCTATTCAAAACTCCATGGGAATATTGAATTTTCTCAAATTAAGTGTTCAAGAACATCTGCTATTGAATAACCTAAATGAGAGGTGTTTTTTTTCTTTCAAAAAACATCTGTAGGTATTAGATCCATATGACACTCTGTGATGCTAGAACAATGTTGTAATTAAATTAAGTACCAAATCCAATCAGTATGGAGATTTTGAGACAAAGCCAGATGGTGTTTAAATGTAATTTCTTGTAGACTGTAAAATCCATAGTTTAAAACCAAAATAAACAAAACAAAACTAAACCAACAACCAAACAAAAGACAAAAAAAACCCCAAACCCTAAACCCAAAACAATCCAAACAAAACACCAAAAACCACAAAAAAAACCCAGCCCTTGCTGTGTGTTATCCTCTGCACAAGCTGAGCAGCATGCCCAGACTTACCTGTGCTTGGGCAGTGCAGATTGAAGAGCACAATATTCTTGCCATATCTTTTCTCAGCTTTATTAACACCAAATTTGAGCCTTCTTACAGCCCTTTGTCTGACGACGTACATTCTCCTACTCAGTATTCTCCAAACTCTGTCTGACCTTCTCAGTGCTCAGCCACACTTGGATCTTTCAGTGCTGAATTCCTCTGATTAACCAGACATTTTGTAAAAAGCAGTGTTAAGTGTATTGCCTTTCCATCTGATTTAATGTTCCTTTGTGCTAGTACCATGAAGGTAACAGTGGGAATATTCTGATTACCTTCCTAGTGTTATTCATTATTTTCTTTACCTTTATTGTGTCACCTTCTAGATGGCTTTCCTTTTCAAAAGTAACCAGTCCAAGTCTTCACAGTTTCTTCTCCCATAGAAATCTACCACTGCTTCGTTCTTATTGTCCATCTGACCTACTTGAGCATGCCCTTTATATGCCTCAACATCTCTTTCAAATGTTAATAACTATCACAGTTATAGTGTGGATTTCATGAAACCCAGAGAATATCCTCCTGGGTACAACAGTTAATGAAAGAATCTTGCTGTGTCCTGACTACAGGATTTTTTTCCCCTCTAGGTGTATGGTTGGTTATGTAAATGCCAGTTTATCAGTATTTCTGGTGTCTGACTTTGAAAACCGTTCAGAGCCAACATCAAATGGAAGTGAATTCTCTGGTTCACCATTAAAATATTGCAGGTAAGTGTCTGATCAAAATACCTCTCTGCTTTAAGACATTGCAAGGGAGAAGCATCATGATAAATTTGTGATTGGAACAAATTTTCAGAACTTAAAAAACAGTAATGGAAATAATGAATTGCACCATTCGTGGGCACATGCTCATGCTTGGCTGTTACCTGCACGATTCCTTCCTTACTTAGATGAGAAACCAAAAAGTAGATATCTGGTAGGTGTTCCCTAAAGTAGAATTTCTGTGGTTGCATGGCTTGAATCAGACACAACCATCATGGAGAAATATGGTATCAAAGGTCCAACAATAGATGACTGTTTACTTAGCTACATGAGATGAAACAGTAATCAGATCGTATCATAGCACATGCATAAAGAAGTGAAGATTGCACAGAAATGAACACAAATTATTTCACAGGTCTGCCAGGTATAAACAGAGTCTGGCCTATACTACCTTTACAAAACCTCAAATCCATCACTTCCTAATTGTTGAATGGTTAATATCTTTATGTCATTGCTTACAGGTGTTACTATTAGCAATAATTATATACTTGTGGTTTGAATCAAAATAAAATTAGCAGTTAATTATCTGTATATCTTTCTCCTCAGCCAACAAATTGGAGAAACATGTCACTACATATCTGTAGTGACAGATATGTATCTGACTGTTTTTAAGGGTCCAAAGAATCAAGATCTACATAATAGTCTTAAACACCAAAAATACCAAATAACATATAAATGTACCTTTTTTTTAATTATAACATTGGTTTACAAGCAGGAGCCCTGGTAGCTGCAGATACATTTAATCCCAGTATTTTTCACTGTGACGAATTAAAATAAATTAAAATGTGTGAAGTAAACAGACTCGTGATTTGTTAATGTAATTTTGGAGTCTTCCTAGATCCAGCTTTCCCAATAGCTATCTCTAGTTATGTTATTGAGGCCTAATGTCTTTAAAGAAACATTCTGTGAGATGAGACACTAGATCCTTTTCTTACACAATCCTTGCCCTGTTGGTATACCACGAGGTTCAGTTCTGTCTTCAGAAAAAAAAAAGTCAGGATAAGTCATAAGACTTGACATCAGGGATGGCCAACTAATTGACCAAGGTCCACATGGAGCCCATAAGGAAGTTTTATATGGATTGGGAGGTGTGTGGTGTGGTGGTGGTGTCTGTCACGCTGACAAAATTGTGTACATTTATGGTTTTAAAATGAAGTTGTAGTGGGAAGAAAGTGGCCCCTCAACATAGCACAGCATTCCACTCTGCTCCATGTTCTGAGTCGGTGCCTTCAAGGCACATGTTGCACTGCCAAGGGAGGTGCTGTAAGGTCAAACTGCTGGTGCTGAGCACCCAACATTCTCTGTATTTGCTTCAGCAGTTTCACTTCATATGGGCACAGGCCTGGTCCTTTGCTGAGGCCTGGTCCTCAGCAGTTGGAGCACAAAGTGCACTCTTGGAGTTCATCTTACCGTCAGGTTTCATGTGAAAGTAAACTCATTTAGGTGAATCAAAGGATGGCAAGCAGAGGTGATCAGGACAAAAGCACACATTTGATCTGAAATGAAACACTAGTTCAGGCCCAGCCTAAGAAGCAAGCAGTGTTGTGATAACTTGTACATGCTGAACTGAGATCACTTTGGTGCAGAAAATGCAATGTTCAAGAGCAGATGGATTTTAGTTTTGCCTTCCTCTCAAGCAGCAGGGCAGGAGCTTGCTAACTACTGTACTCTGCTTGTCTTTCAGGTACAGGGACTACCGAGACCCTCCTCACTCCCCAGTGCCCTATGGTTACACGCTGCAGTTCTGGCATGTCTTAGCAGCCCGCTTGGCTTTCATTATTGTCTTTGAGGTCAGTGACCATTCAAGTGGCAAAACAAAAGCCTCAAAATGAAACAAATTTCCCTTTGAAGCTTTTTCATTGGGCTAATCTGTGATGGCAGCTGTGTTTTGTTTCTGCTATAGGTATTTAGGTTCTAACAAAAAGAGTAATGCAGCACTAGAAAAACTGTAACAGTGACTTGCACAGCAGGGAAATAAATGAAGCTTTTACTTACTTCCTGAGGCCTGACATCCATAACTTGTCTAGGCTTCAAAGCCATATGCTGACTAGTGTGTGAGGATGGGGTGAAGGAACATGAGAAGAAAAGATGAAATTTGAACAACTGAAATAAGAAGATAAAGTTACAGTATTTAAACATCTAACTTTTTTTTCCTCTATTTTTAATATACTCTGCTTTTCCCCAGAAGAGTAGCATCACAAAGATAATGATGAAATGAATTCAATACCTTTGCCAAGGTTCATACTATTAGAACTTAGTGTCAGAAGTACTTCTTAGTTCAGATTTCTTATCTCAGAAATCTTGAAGACAAACCAGAGAAAAGAATAAGCAGATTCTCATGATTGGTGTTTTCATTCTGATTTTGAAAAAGAGAGACAGGAGGGTAGATACAAAATGCAGCTCATAAGGCCTGAATTTCATGTGCCTGACAGAATATCCCTGACAGAAACCAGAGGCTCAACATCTCTGCAGCACAAGCAGTTTGAAATGCCTTTTACACTGTGGTGAAGCCTAATAGGGAACAAATAATGTTTAAAAACTCTTTACTCAGTCCTCTGCTCTGAAATCATAGCAACAGGGCATCCAACACAGAGATGGAAGCTGTAATCACCATTAATTATTGGCATAATATGCAGGAGTACATACTGCATTTCTGACTCACATTACTGTGTGAGTTCATTCTCAACAGAGCATTCAAAGCACTTTTTTGGATCATAGAACAGAAGCATTTGAATTAGAGGAAATGTGAAGGGGAAATATTTTCTAAATTATTTCTTATGTAGGGATGTGTTGGTGGCTTAGCAGAAGTCTGAGGTCTACAATTAATTCCCCCTGATTACCATTTTCAGCCTTTTCCAGACAAAGGAGGAATATGGCACTGCAGATTGATCTCTCTCCTTCCTCTACACAGGGCTAACTTCTTAGAGGTTGGTCCTAAGTAGATTGGCTCTTCTGTCGCCTCTTCTAAGGAAAGGAAAGGGAAAGGAAGGAAAGGGAAGGGAAGGAAAGGAAAGGGGAAAAAATGTTGATTTATTTGATAGAGGCTTGCTGGTCTTGATGTCGTCTTTGTTTATTGAGCTGTCAGTATTGAGATCTGGGGTATCTGTCTCCAAATGGCCTTGGCAGGTCAGCTTAAGCACTTCTAAGTTGAAGAGAGCCTGCCTTCTTGATATACACTTAGCATAAAGGCAGCACAGAATAAGGACAACAATAACCATGGCAAGAAAAATCAGCCCTGCTTAAATCTCAGCGCCCAGCCAAATTTGCATCCTCCTGTGGAATATCTTTTTGTGCCTCTCTCAAAACCAAACAAAAACCACAATACATACTCCACTGAGTGGCTGGAATTTTTGTGGTGAAAAAAATCATGGTTTGGTTTCTTCAAATTTAATAAAGGATTTAGTTCTAACACAGCATCTTTTTGTGAATTGGAAGGAGAGAGTTTTTGGAAGATCTGTAAAATACAGAATTTCTTCCTAACATTTTAACTTTTCATCCATTTTTTTTTTTCACAGCACCTTGTCTTTTGCATAAAGCACCTGATTTCCTACTTAATCCCAGATCTCCCAAAAGATTTGAGAGATCGGATGAGGAGAGAAAAGTACCTGATCCAGGAAATGATGTATGAAGCCGAACTAGAACGTCTGCAGAAAGAGCGGAAGGAAAGGAAGAAGAATGGAAAATCTTATCACAATGAGTGGCCATGATGGGGTGAGGAAGAAACTGCTTAAAAGAAGATAGGAATGCTGTTTATGAAAATTTCCTGGTTTTCTACAGTGGAGAATGCACTGAATGGAATAGTCAGTCAATGTTGTGTGCACTTAGCACGTGTGCACCCATGTTTAATAAGGTGCATATTGTCATAAGGCTTTTGAAATTAGAGGCCTTGCAAGGCTTAGTCTTCTTCCAGCTAATTTCAGCATGAGCAGATCAGACCAATGCTTAAGCCTCTGCACTCTTTACAGGAAGCTCTCAGGCCTGACTTAAACTCAAGGCCCTGAACTTCAAGGCAGTTATATATCTTACCGTGCTTTACAGAACTCGGTGATCTTATGGCTCATTCTTATGACCATGTTTCTGCTTCATAACCAGTAACTGCACATTGGCAACGTGGCAGTACTTGTCCATGTGTGTGGTACATGCATGGCAACATTGCCCTCCTCCGCAGTGGACTAAGCTGTGTTATCTTGCATTTACCATGAGTTAAGTTCACAGATGGGGACCATTTCCTTTACTCCAAAAATATTGAAGTACTTTTTAGGAGGAGATGCTTGATTATGAGTCTAATCAACTGGTCAAACAATGCTGAAAAAGTTAGGTGTGTAGAAGTGACAGATAGATGAACATCTAAATGTGGCCAGAGGTGTCGAACTATAAGGTATTTTATTTGGAAATGATGTGAGAAGTTGGAAATCTGTTTTAAAGATTTGAACAGTGCCTTTTCAACTATACAACTGTCTGATCTCTGAAGGAAACAAATCATGCTAGAGCATTATGTATACTTGTACTACAAGATCACATTGAGGCCTCTTCAGAAGGTGGGATACACATAACAGGAGATGGGCTATGTCTTAAAGACCTATCTGCATAAGTAAAACAACAAAAAAAACCAACAGCAGAGGAAAAGAACACAGTCATCCAGAATCTTTACACGTTCTTTATTCATCCTTCCATTCTTTATAAAAGGGTGGAGGGGAAAAAACAACAGAATGAAGTATGAAGTAGCTTGAAATCCTTCATGCAGAGCAATTGTACACAAGCTGCAGATCTAGATTTGAGTGAAATTGGCCACTGTCTATATTGCTTGCAAATCCTTTAGCATTAAGAAATTAAAAATTTCCCAGATCATTAACACAAAATATTGGCGCTGTGGGTCTGAAGACTGCAAAGTGTTGGATGGAGCAATAATGAATCAAAATGCCACATGTAAAAGCTCAACCATCTCTTTGCCTCAAACTGGTAACAGTGCAATTCTTGCAGAACATGCAGTGCCATAATCATCCACAACAAAAAGAGGGAAATTCAAAAGCCAAGATTGTAAGGCCAACTGCAAGCAGACAATCCCTGGTGGGGATATGCCTAGGTACAAATTACTGGAGCTGATCCATTTGCTTAGCCCTTTTCCAAATAACTGGCACTCCATAAAAATTACAGTTTTTTCAGAAATCTTAAGGAATTGTGACCTTGTTAGTCTGAATACATTTAAGAGGGGGGAAAATTCAGGAAGTTGTTTCTACAAGTTCTCCTGGAAATCAGTTGATAGAAGGGTTAGAATTTGACCTTCTGGAGGACCACACAATGCAAGACACTATGGATAGATGCTTCAAGCTCCACAAGACATGAGGACTATTTGCACCAAAACCCCATTTTACTGACCTACATCTATTAACCTATTTCCACTGCAACAGACAACTGTACTATTTCCATGCAGGGGCAAGGTTTTAATGAAAGGTAATATGGCTTGAGGAAGGACACGGATGGAAGAAAATATATTCACCCTTGTCTCTGTAGCCACTGCTTGCCTACACTTTGCTTCCTCACATCAAGGAACCTCCTCCAGTAGTGACCCATCAACCTACATGAAGAAGATAAATGGCACAGCAACTCCCATATATCATGTGCTTCAGGACCAAGGCCTGAAGTTCCCATGAGGCAACATAAGCACTGAAGGAATTTCAGGATTAATCTGTTCTCTGTTGACTCAGTGCCAAACTGAACGGGGAGCACAACTAGTGGTTGTGGGGTGTATTCTTGCCTAATGAGGAAGTCAACTTGCTCATCTTGGCTTCCACTTACAGCAGCTGTGGACACATCCTATGTGGGCAGTGGAGAAATGGGGGTATTTCTCCCTCTGTAAATAGGGGGTGGGGATTAAGCAATGTCCTCCTCCAATACGCACATGCCAGACGGGTTAGTATTTACCATCCACCTACAGTGGTATACATGCAGTCTGGGGGCTCTTGGGAAGAATCGCTGTGCAAAATCACATTCAGACAGAATTCACATGAGCAAATGGGTTAGTTTGCATACCCTCTCTTTAATGTCTAAAACAGCAGATGACAAGAGCTTTGAAACTGTTTCCTAAGTAGTAAAGTGAGAGATGAGTCACACATAAAATCAGTGTCACTCATATAAGTGTGAACTTTTGCAAACTCCTGCAGTAAGATACAGCTTTGTCAGTGTAGATCTCAATAACTTCTGGTAACTGAACTGAAACCTAGTGGAATACAAACTGACTTCCACTACAGAGGAACACCGCAATATATTGTGCCAAAGCAATGTGCAGCAAAAATATAATAGATAATAATGGCTTTTGAAACTAGTTTTCAACATAGCTACATTATGATAAATTCTCATGATAATACATTGCAAAAGTGGTGTCCTGTTCTGCCCTAAATGAGAACATAAGCTGGCTGCTTACCAAGCTTGTGCTGAGTGTGATGCTGAAAGGGGCTCTGATGTCATGGGCACATCCTGAATGCATTTGTCACTTAATGTTAACCAGCAACCCACCAAGGTTGCTGTGCTGCTGGTCTGCTGAATAGATTTTGCTTGAGTCCTTCAGAGCTTTACAGCAGAACACTCAGGAAATATGACCCCTCTTCATTTATATAATTAGGAAAATACAATACGAGTGGTAACCTAATAATAATGGAATTTTAATGATCTCTAGATAACAAATTTATGCCATTCCCCTCTTTCTGATCTGATGACGGGTTTTGTTTAAACCTCCAGGTGACCGTCCTATATGTTGTTTACTTATTCCAGCTCCACAAGAGCACTATCTACAAGGGAATGGGAAAAAAAAAGTCAACCTCACTGCATGCCACAGACATTTAGCAAGCAGGACAGCACACATCAAAGGATTTACTGTGAAATCATCTTGCAATCAGCATAGGTTTGATCTCCATAGACCACTCTTGACAGCAAGCATGTACTTCATGAGCAGTTACACAACAGTTTTTAAAACCAAGGAAAAAATGTATATTGGGACTGTTTTTCAGCCTGTTTACTACGTTTTTTGCATTCTGTCCCATGTTGGTTTTAAAGATCTTAGAAAAAAAATGTAAATGAACAACCTGGATACTTTGACAAAAGAAAAATCCTAGGTATAGAACATCGTCCGCATTCAAGCCACCAAATACAACAGAAACAGTGTTTACAAATCAGTTCTTTTTTATTTTAAATCTTTCTGAGGGGAGTTATGTTATTTACCATATATATAAAATATATATATATAAAGTATATAGAGAGATTGTTTATTTGTAAATAAAAAAACCCTATGGAGAAGAATGTCAAGTTTTCACACTTTAAAAAAACCCCATCAGCGTAAAGCCATGTTTAATGCTTGTACAATGTGACGCAATAAACTTTAAAATAAATTATGCATATGAAATATTTGCTATTGGGCATTCATGAGTTATTTTCTGTTAACCTTATTTGTTCAGCAAGCAAACAGACTATTCAGAGGGAAGCTAATTTAAATACAGACCAAAGAGAGCCCAAATCTGTCACTACTTTCTTTCTGTGGAACCTTTGTGTATTCAAATAGTCAAATATTGTTCCTGTTGTGCTTTTTAGTTCTTTTTTTAATGTTCCTACTTGTTTTCTCTCTTGACCCTGACAGATCCTGCATGTAATTTGGACAGTGTGGAGTGCTCCTATTCCCATGGAATTAACCAGTTTTGAGCATTCTTCATTTGTCAGGGAAGCTTTTAGCTGAGAGAGGTGAAGGATCAAGATGCAGGAGTGTGATGGAGACACCAAGAGTTATCTTGCTGCTTTTACACCTACAAAGCCCTGGCTGAGAGTCCAACTAGCAGAGTACTATATATGATCCCAGAGAAGATATTTTTTAAATTTATTAATTGCTTTAATTAGTGATGCAAATTAAAATGAAGCACATAGAAAAAAAGTAAAGCAGAAAGAGCTGCATTATAGGTCTTCAGCAGTCAGGGGAGGTTAGTTAATATGAAATGGGGTAGGTGCAGTGGTCATCTGCAAAGTTTAAGAATGTCTTTTAACTGCTTACAGCAAGATATTCTTCCCAGTGAAAACTCATCTTGATGTTGCGATTGTGGACCAAGAGATAATCACCTGGACCAAACTTCACTTCATGCCAAAAGTAGAGATAAATCACTGCTCAGTGCTCAAGTAGTGACTGCAAGCAATAACTGAAGACAAGTTGGTCATTTACATGTTTTCTACATTTTAAGCAACTGTGTGAATTTGAAGTACTGAGAAAAAAAACAAACCTCTGTGGTGCTGCATTTTTTACCTTTGATAACTGTCAAGATTAGTATTCATGAGTAAAACAGGTAGAAGTCACAGATCATCCAAGAGAGTTCAAGGCAGTATCAATTACAGCACAAACAATGATCTCAGCACAGAGTTCTGTCACAAAGGCCACACTGATGCTGTTTAACACAGCAGTGATCAGTCTTCCTCCCAAGAAGCACATTCAGATGGGAGTTCAGCATTTGTGCTGGGAGGGCTTGAGCTGTACCAGAGGCACAGAGGTCAAGGGCTCACTACAGGCTTCTCCCTGTCCACAGCTTACACTGTGCCTTTAAACACAGGTACACAGAGGTACAGCAGTCCTCTTCATTTCAGCACTCTGCAGCAGCATGGAGACACCAGTACTTACCCTTTTTTAGATCTGGGAGCTGAAAATACCTCGTAAGTGCAAATTGTTATATTCCAAGTCTCAAGAACTATTCCATTGCACAAAAGGCAGTATTTATTTCTGTATCATGAAGACAAAGCACAACGCTGAATGAGCTACACTTAACTTCTGAGGCCTCAGAAGAACAGCCAGTTTGTTCAGTGGATTAGTTGTCTCAGAGTGACTGGGATAGTCCCAGAACAGAGATCACTGTCCTGAATCACAGAAGACTTCATTCAGAATGCTATTGTTTGCCTCAAATCTTAGATATAGGGATGCAAGACATAACTCATGGGATCTATCCTGCTCGCTCACAGCCCTTCCACACAGTGGCTTTAGGCATTTACCTGGTCACTGAGCTGCAGCAGAAGGTAGCAGAAGGCAGGCAAGGGGCTGGCCCTAAAATCTTCACTGGATCATGCTTCAGGAGATACAGAAGCGAAACTTTCCTCCATCAAGGTTCCACACTGAGTTTTCCAACATGCCCCCAGGAGCAACCTGTGCAGCATCTGTCTGCCCTTTACTGCTATAGGAGAGGTCTGCTCCTTGGAGCCCTTTTTTTCTTCTTAATGTTTACTGATCATGTAAGTTATGCAGTAAATCATCAAGTGTCCTCTGTCACCGAGGCACAAAATTAATTGATTTAGATGCTAAAGGGCCCCAGTGAAGGCAGGTAAACTAGTGCTGTGTCATATTCCAAGTACAAGCAGCTCAGCACCTGGCACAAATGCAGCAGAAGTTTTAGAAAGCATTTAAGACATGCAGTCAGTTTTTCATTTGATTCTCAAGCGTGACTGCTTTGTAAGCTTCACAGCTTGACTACCCTGCAATGGTTTTTATATTCCAGTTTGATTCTGCTGCTTTAGAGGAGTTTTAAACATCCATTTATAGCCATAGCAAAAAGTCTGCAGTGTAAAAACAGCACAGTGTTTCAAGTCTGTTCCCTGCTGTACCAGAAAGCACAAAGAATAAGGAAGCAATGGGGGTTTCCATCCTTCCAAACCACCAGTACAGTGCATGGTCTGGAGGGGAGGTGCTATTCAGCTTGTCTTGGCTGCCCAGCCAGAGGTTGAACCATCCCATGACCTGCAGCCCTGGAGAAGCCTTCACCAAATCACATCCTCTGTGACCCCTCCCTGTCCTGGAGGATTATGCCGTGGGCTCTGCCTGCCTGCCAAAACACACAGTGTGCTCTGCCTGAGCCGGACAGACCTTGAATGTGAATCTCCACAGTGACAACAGGGGCTGCATGAACACAAATGGCTACATGAGGATTCAGCTCAGAGCTCTGCAGGTAACAGCAGTGGCAACTGCAGGTGCAGCCTTCCCACTTGTCCAGCACAGCAAAGAGGGCCCTCTTCTTGCATAAACATCCCTGCCATGCAATGCCACGCTGAGTGGAAAAGTGGCCCTAGGCCAGCACTCTGGGCATGAATGAGAAGACTACTGTGGTTCTGCTACATGACATTGAATAAGAAGCCCAAACAGCTCATTTCTTTTGTAAGGACCAGCTCTGCAAGGGCAAAACAGGGCAGAAGAGGGAGATGGGTCATGAAAGGAAGGTTATTACTGACTCTTGCCTCTACTCATCACCAAAACCACTCTTATAGCTTCCAGCAGTGAGCACAGAGGAGATGCAGGTAACCAGGGGAAAAGTGGCTTAATAAAACCTAACATACACAACAAACCTAGCAAAATAAATATGCTCTCAAATTCAGTTCTAGAAAGGAACCAGATGGCACTAAATACACCTCCTGTACTAAAAAAAAGACCCACTGTTTCTTGCAATCTGATAAGGTCCCGCAGCCCTAATCTCTTCATACTTCCAGTGCCCTAAAAGAAAAAAGACAAACCAGAAAAACAGCTATGTCTGGGGGAACAGTGCTTTTACCAAATTAAAAATTTACTCTGAGAGTGAATCATGATTGAAAGCAGTTATTTTCCAGGAGGCTCGAGAATATCAGGCAAATATTTCACATAGAAACATTGCCTTAAGCCCTGTCACCAAGATCCAAAGTGAGAGAGAGAATGAGGAAGTGCAAGAAAGACCTGATTCCTTTCTTAACTAATGTCAGGGTTGTGCAAGGGTGACAGTGCCATGAAGCTCAGCAGACACCTGTCCATGACCACAGCAGGTCTGGTAACTGACCAGATACAGGAATGTCAACAGTGCTTTACATGAATGAAACTGTCCTCATGGGCTGACGTGCCCCTCTGTCATATATGAAGACCATTGACTCTGTCCTTATTGCTTGCAACATCCATTTCAATGTGACTGAAAGCAGGGTTGTCAGTTCCTTCGGTCCCCATGGTAAATGGTCTCCTGTTCAACACTTCCACTTTCTCTGGCTAAAAAACAAAAGATGAAAGCCATGCTGTGAAGAGAAAGAAATGATCTTTCTCTCTGACCTGCATGCAAGCAGAGTCAGGCCTTGTATACAAGGATGCCTTGAAGGAAAACAAGTTGGTTGCTGACATCATAAATACTTATTAATTGCAGTAGCTGATATTTTTCTAGAGGCATGGGAAGTTTCTTCTTGCATAAGATACTAGTTGTGTAAAATGTTCTTGTCACATAAATGTTCTTGTCCTGCAAAGTGTCTAGAGTATTTTGGGGTGTTTAAAGTCCTAATTTCTGTTTTCATGTCTAGTGATCTGTCGCCATCGGTCCCTTGAGCTATTGATTCCCTGCCCTTGGTCCTTGCCCCATCCTCGACATGAAGAGCAGATTAACATGCATATTTACTTTGACATTCTATCTCTGTTAAACATAATGAGATGTTGAGCTCTTTGTGTGCAGAAAGTTGATCATCTCCCCCTGCTTTTTTTTCTTGACATCTTTCTGCATTATTTGTGATGTCAACTACTTGTTACCTAGCTCCTAGCTGTATAACCAGGCAAACACTTGGTTCTGACTCCAAGTATAAAATATCATTGCTGGGGACGTTAGCTTCCATGTGGGTGGTTTCTTTTAAAAGACTTCAGGTAATAAATTCCTGGATAGTGAAAACTTAAAGACAGTGAATGACAATAACTGGAAAACCTGTATCCAGTCCTGACATGGGCAAACAGCTTTACAATAAATAGTATTGTAAAAAACTGTTTCTCTCCCTGGTGTTCATATCCAGAAGCTGAAATACATGAGATCATACTAAAAGGGGTTGTCATCATGGAGGAAAAACATTTTGCAAACTGGACTATCTCAGAGGTACAATCATTGCCTGTACTACAGCACTTGAAATGCACTGAACAAAGCTGAGCTTGAGCATTCAGCATCCTGATGATACTGACTGAAAAGTGATCTACAGTTTATTGGGAAAAAAAAAAATTCCCTACATTTTCCCTTCTAAAAGATGTTATTACCCAAAAATGTCTCCCCTCTTCATGTATGTTAGGGAGGGAGCTGGGAAGCAAATACTGACTAGAAATGCTTTTTCTCAAACAGTATCCAGAGTTGCAAAAAAAATCCAGACTTTAGAGAACACATGTTTACAAACAAAGGAAGCTTTGCTGAATCCAAAATGTGCCTTGGGCCAGCTTCCAAGAAACTAGTGTAGGAATATTTTGACAGAAACCCAGAGAACAACCGTCCCTTGTCTCAGCTACTGCTCTGTTCTTCACTGAACTCAAGCTGTGGCCAAACATAGCTTCCCCGCCTATGCCAGCTGTTTTACTCCTACCCGCCTTGTGCTCTGCTATGGCCTTAAAGCAGGGAGTCATATCAGGCAGCATCAAGTACTATTCATCCTGGTGAGGAAAAAATAAGCCAGGGACTGTTTGCCTTTGTCCCCAGGAGGAAAGATTGATTTAAATCAGACACATATAATTACACTTACTGTCTCAGATTTAGACCATGAGAAGTTGGACAGGAAATCTTCCTTGGTCAACAGGAATTTAGGATCTGTGTTTTGTTTTAGTCCTCCTGCAAAATAGGCAGGTTTCAATCAGCAAGGTTTCCACGTGCAAATGATATGTCAAAGCCCAGCTATGAGCACCAGGCCAGGTGAGCAGAACGGAGTCATGCAGCAAAAGCCATCAAGTAATCACAGGTCTTAGGGACCATTTCATTACAATGACAGATATACCCTGCACCAATGAAAATATTAAATGATCCCTCAGGGTCTACTTGAAATGCCTTTGCCATTTCTAAGAGTTATTATTGTGTAAAAAAGACTGACACAATTATCAGAAAAAGATGAGTCCCATACAACACTATCTGGAACCACCTTGCTCTACTGGGAGCTGTGCTACCAGCTGGGAGCCTGAGCCCCAGTCCTCAGCTTCCTGCCAGCAAGACGACTCTGTCTCCAGAGTCACCGGCAATTTTTACAGTGAGTTATTTAAGGGCAGCCCCTAGGTGGGGGTGATGAGGGTTTGTGGGATGTTTGGCCAGTTTTAAGGCATGGAAGATTAATTCTTCTTGTCTGGAAATCTGTGTGGGAAAGAAAGGAGGTGCAGGTGCTGGGAATTAGCTCTGATTGACACCTGAGGCTTAAGTGGGATCTTGCACCACACCAAGCAGGGTAGACTTGGTCTTGCCTTAGTTCTTTGGGCAGAGGATTACTTGGGTGGATTTGAGTTGCTCAGTTTTGATGCTTTGTTTCATGGCCTATGGGAGACCTGGTCCTAACCTGGTAAGATACCAATTTTTTCTAGCATTGTAATAGCCATGGGAAGAGCCTGTGATGGGAAGAAAGAGGTGGGAGCAAATCCTCTGGAAATTCAAAAGAAAAGATAATGGTAAAAATGTAACTTGTGCTTGTTAGTTGCAAAGTACAGGGGAGCTAAGGGAAGTGCATTTGAGTTTTGCATTTCATAGACCTGGAGTAGTTGTAGGTCTGACTAATAGGTCTGAAATCCAACAGCCTCAAAGATGAGGGCTGTCATAGGAATCTGGCTGTACATACTGGGCAAAGCTGTGAGGGCAGTTGCTTTCTGTGTTATTTTTGCCATGCATGATGTGGATGGTAGGTGCATGTTGCATCTCATCTAGATGCAAAAGTAGTGAGGCCATGGTCTGGAACAGAAGTTTATGCTTTTATCTGTGGGGTGCTGCTCTTTGCCTCTTGCACAAATAGTACAGAGAAATTGAAAAAGAAGCTAACATAGCCATGCACAGGGTCTGCAGTTCTTAGGAACATGCTTGGGGAACATGGTGAAAAGCATGCACTGTACATGGGTAGGCAATAACCTCTGAGTGCTCTGAACTCACTCAAAATTAAAACTGCTTTTGTCCTCTAGAAGCATAGGTGTATCTCCTTTCTTGGAGTTGTTGCATGTTCAGGGACAACCCTTAAACATCCAGCTCCTACTGGCATCTAATAAAACAGGAATGACAGATGTCTTATTATTTTTTTTGGCCCTCAGGTTAAAAAAAACCAAAACTGTGGAAGTGTTTTTTCTCCTTAGAAATATGAAGTAACTCTTGTTGTGAGCAGTGACCCAGAGGGGGATAAAGAAGGACTGAGGGGAGGAAGAGAGATTTAGGGTGGAAACCTTTACACAGTGTTTGCAATAGGAGCATCACTTCCTGTGACAATGACAGTCCTCTGGTCATCTAAGTTTGAAAAAGATCGAAGACACACTCAACCACAGCTCCGGAACTGGTACCTGTTAAGAGGCTGATAATTATTCCCACAGCTACTGTGATAAGTGTCCCAAGTGTGCTGAAGTAGAGATAAGACAAGGAATACCAGTTGTCTGCCAGGAGAGGCCTGAAAAAGAACAGAAGCAGTGTTAATCTCTGCTTTTCTATTCCAAGCTACATGAAAATGTTATCTGTTTCTAGACAGCAGTTACTTCTGAACCAAGTGACCTGGTAGTTTTGAACTACGTCTGCACAATAAAATGTGCACTGAAAATTTGTTCTAATATTCTCAGAACAAGTTCCTTCATATGGGAGGAGATTGGTCAGTATGGTGAGGCAATGTGTGGGACAGAGCAGGTAAAACAGGACAATCCTCTCTCTGTTAGGAATCTAGTGCAGAGTTGAGCACTCCAGCTATCCAGATGAAAGGATACCTTCTTTTTTAAATACTATCTCCCCTTCTAGAGGGGACACACACACAAAATAAAGTAGGAAATCATCCATGTGCAGCTCTAACAGCCAGAAACAACAGGGCAACTGTGACGCCTCAGGTTATACCTTATTTTGTTCTGCCTGACCATGTGCTCTGCTGCAACAGGTGCTTCCCCACAGCTCTGAGCAATGCTGGAGGCCCTGTGTGAGAGACTTAATACATGGAACTGAATGTTGGGCACCCATATATGTACCAGGGTAGCTGTTGATTGTACAATACCTTAAGGTGTAAGGACTGGGAATCCCTAGAAATGTGCTTATTCAGCTTCTTTCTGTTCCTGCTGTTTCCTATATTGTCCTTCATAACTGTTACACTTCATTGTGACTGTCCAAAGTAAGATATATGGTGATTGCAGAGGGGAGAAGATCCCTTACGTTTTGCCTGTTATATGGGTTATGTCCTCTTCTGAATATTTCTGCACAGACAACCTGTTGTAGGTGGAGATGTTTAAACTGGCAAATTGCCCTCTGACTGCCTACTACTTTAATTCATGTGACAAGACTGTGGAAGTTAATCCAATCACTATAAATGTTATGCTTTCCTCAACTCTGTGGTTCCCAGTAAGGCATATCCAAGCCTTTACACTCAAATATTGAACTGAAGCTTTTCAGATTCCCTTTGACTTCTGTTTTGGGATAGTTCAGATAAACTTCACTCTGACAGAAGAAGAAAGGAAGAAAAAAAATGAAAGAAAAGAAGGAAGAAAAAAAAAAAAAAAGCATCATCTTAAACAGCCCAGTAGGTAAACCAGGGAAGGATAGTTATAATAATCCAAATGAGAGGCAGATGTTCATGTAACTTTAAAAGAAATATATGGTTTGTTGATTGCACATGATGAACTTGCATACCTCTCTGCAGTTGGTGTGTTGAAGACTGTTGTTAATGGATTTGCTGTTGTTGTCAAATTTCCTGAGGATATATTACAGCCTGCAATTGAGAGATATAATGGCTTGGTCCTCTCTGGGAGTGGAGGATAAATCTGAGATCCAATTCCAACCCAAAGTGAAATAACAAAGCCAGTGACAAGACCCACAAAAGCACCCTGAAAAACAGAAAATGAAATGTGGATTTATATTAAAAGCAAAAGGATATCTAAAAAAAAAAAAACAAAACCCAAACCAAAAAACAGCAACTAGATGAGCAAGAGAGAGTCAAGATAATCTAAACTTTAGGCTCCATTATAAAAATTAAATATATAGTTAGGGAGACCTAGGGAATTCATTCCCCTTCTGGGAAGTACAGTGCTTGCTCACAGCTCCTGAGCATACCTCTTTATTTTGTCATTATGACTTTACAATCAAAGGAAAGCTTTGCCTGCATGGTATATGGGGAAAATACTATTTTATTAAAGGCCTCCTTAAATAAATATAGGAGCATTTTTCTTTTCCTTTCTCTCATATGATCTGATTTTGTAAATGTCTCTTCTGCTTTAGGGTGGGTTTTTTTCTTTGCTGACAGCAAGTGGGGGGTTTTTTGTTTGTTTTTGTTTTTGTTGTTGTTTTTGTTTTTTTTCCCTCTACACTATTACATAAAATTAGCAGCTGCAAAGAGGAAAAGGTTAGTAATTAGTAAGCCTTACTAAATAGCAACCCTGTCAGATCAACCCACAGACCATATTCCAAAAGTTTTTCAAATCTGTTTTTGGATGGAATATCTTTTTCCTCTGCAAAGGATAATTTCACAATACTGAAGGACTCTGAGAACACCCTAATTCAGTTTGCAACTACTTGGACCCCATTTTTCTTTCTTCCAAAACTGTGTTTTCCAGAACTCTTTGCCAAAGCTTTTCTAGTCAGATTTACACAACCAGGGCGGGGAGTGAGGTGGAAGGAATCTCTTTCAGGAGCAGAAATTCAAGTTGCTATACAGCCCTGTTTGTCACCTCCTTGGGATAAGGAGAAAAGGGTGCAAAGGAAGTTGTCTTTGATACTTTCCATGAAAAATCTCTCTCACTGCCCAACATAAAATTATTGGGGAGAGAAGGGGAAGGAGATGCCCAAAATTATCAACTAATTTTAGATGAGCAGGGCTTTAAATTTCTACTTACAATTCCATTTGCAAAGGAGCAGAGGATTCCCAAGGCAAACAGTCCTAAAAGGGGGCCACCAACCATGCCAAAAATGCTGAGAGCTGCCTAAGGAAGGAAGAGGGTATGTTACCAGGTGCTATGCAACAAAGTTAAAGCCTCCAACCAACATGGCAAGAAAGGAAGATGTTGAGAATGAAATTATAAGGTTTGTTTTAACTGGTGTGTACTCAGTTGGCAGGACTTGATACAATTACATAAGTGCTTAAAGCAGAGCCTGAGCTGTGGGGCTGTTAGAGGCCAGTATTCAACAAAGACTAAAAACTAATGCCATAATGGTATCCACCAGTCTTGCATAATTAATTCTGGGTCATTTAACACGGGCATGAAAAAGCAGTCTGACACCCACCTGCAACAAGGCTCCCAGGAGAGATGCTACTGCAGCCATAGCAATACAGACTCCACCATAGAACAGGCCTATGTGGGAAAGACAGAACAATGCATAAATCTGCTGAGGTTTGAAAATCACTAATGGAAATGTTTCTGTCTAACCCAGCATGGCCCCTGCCTTCTCCAAAACAAACCTGATAGCATCTGGAATTTTTTGAAGAGAGCCTGAATTGGCCAAAAGGTCAGGTTTCTGTTTATCTTAAAAGAAGATCATGAAAAGTTGACAAAATTCTCTTCCTGTATATTACTAAAGATTAGCTACTAAATGGCAGCTGTGTGAATTAGCCAGTGGCAATACCACACCTATTGTTTGTATTTCTCAGCTAATATCATAGTCCTTATCTTGAATGAATGACTTCTGCTTCTCACTCTAGTCCTTGGACCGAGAAAATAAATGCTGGCAGATGACTTGGAGCTGGTGCCATGACAAAGAACATACTGGGACACTGGGATGTATTGTTTCTTCCCAGGATACATAACACTGGCTTTTTGTTTTTCCACTTCTCTACCCCTGTTTAGTTTCGCTGCACAAGCAATAGGTTAATCTCATGGTTTAATGTGATGTCAGGCAACTCATGATAAGATCAACAACAACTTTGGCATAAACATTGTTTTCAATAATGCTTAAGAACCTGCTCTCAGGTGAAAATATTTTAAATATTTTACTTATCACCTAAAAGCATAGAATGGTTTGGGTTGGAAGGGACCTCTAAAGGTCATCTAGTCCAACCATGCTGCAGTGAACAGGGACATCCTCAACTAGAGCAGGTTACTCAGAGCCTTTGCAAGCCTCACCTTGAATGTCCCCAGGGATGGAGCCTCCACCCCATCCCTGGGCAACCTGTTCCAGTGCTCCACCACCCTCATAGTAAAGAACTTCTTCCTAACATCCAATCTAAATCTACCCTTCTCTAGTTTAAAACCACTGTTCCATGTCCTATCACTATGTGCCCTTCTAAACAGTCCCTCTCCAGTTTACTTGTAGGCCTCCTTCAGGTACTGGAAGACTGCTATAAGGTCTCCCTGGGACCTTCTCTTCTCCAGACTGAGCAACCTAACCTCCCTCAGCCTGTTCTCATAAGAGAGGTGTTCCAGCCCCCTCATCATCCTTGTGGCCCTCCTCTGGACCCGCTCCATCAGGTCCATGTCCTTCCTGTGCCGAGGGCTCCAGAGCTGGATGCAGTATTCCAGGTGAGGTCTCACCAGATCAGAGTAGAGTGGCAAAATCACCTCTCTCAATCTGCTGGTCACACTTCTTTTGATGCAGCCCAGGATGTGATCGGCCTTTTGGGCTGCAAGTGCACATTGTTGGCTCATGTCCAGCTTCTCATCTACCATAACCCCCAAGTTCTTTTCTACTGGACTGCTTTCTATCACCTCATCCCCACTCTATTGATAATGAGGATTGTTCCAACCCAGGTGCAGGATCCTGCACTTGGTCTTCTTGAACTCCATGAGGTTCACCTGGGCCCACTTCTCCAGCCTGTCCAGGTCCCTCTGGATGACATCCTGTTCCTATGGTGTAACAACAGCACCACTCAGTTTGGTGGTGTTGTCTGCAAACTTGATGGTGCACTCGATCTCGCTGTCTATGTTATTGATGAAAATATTAAACTGTACTGATACCTGTATGGACCCCTGTGGGACACCACTTGTCACTGATCTCCATCTGCACTTTGACCCACTGACCACTACCCAGGTGCCACCAGCTTGTTCTGCTCACTGGTATGCGCTATGACACCATGTTGGGACTGTATTTTTTCCATGCTTACTAGAAACACTGTCTTGGGCTACATCTGCAGCTGGTGGCAGACAGCACAACTAGCAGAGACAGCAATTGCACGTCAGAGATTTTAAACCGTCTGCCCAGCCTAGTTCTGACCATCATCTTTGAGCTATGTTAAACAGAGAAGATAAACAGACTGAGAGTCTGAATATATATCACAGAGAAGGTGTGATGTTTTTCTGGAATGTATTGGGACACAATGCTATTGCTTGCATATCACTCAGTTCAAAAGGTTTGTTGCAATATTGTTTCCTATACTTATTTTTGACAGATGAAAGAAAAATACCGGGTGTTTCAGTCAGACATTTGGCTTCATGGTATTGTGAATCAATATTGAATACAGATGCAGTGCATGTTTCTTGCTTGAAGATCAGACAAGACAGCTTCATTTTTCCCCATGCTTGCTTGAAATAGCTTGTCCTTCATTCTGTGTAAAACCTATGCAGCTGATCTCATCTCCCCCAAGAATTGCATCAGTGTAACCTTGTTGGTGTGAATGTGCTTACTCCTGACTTATGCTGACATAAGTGAGACCTGAATCAAGCCCTCACTTTGTAAAACAAAAGTGGAAAAGGTATTTTCCAGACATACTCATCCCCATGGAAATCCATGACAACTTCTTTTCAGAGAGGGATCTGAAGTATGGCTTAATGAGGTCTTCGACAGTCACAGCAGCCAGAGCATTGATGCTGGAGGACACTGTACTAAAGGCAAGATTTATAATTTTTTTTATCTTAGAAGCTGAAATGATAGAAAACAAATAGGTTACTGGCAGAGATAAATTGTCACTGTCTAGAACAGTGTCAGGAAAATAATGTTTTCTGCTATGTTGGATGATATAACTTATTAATCTAGGTGATGCAGTTAATAGTTTACAAAAAATGTTTAAAATAATTGTTCTTAGTGAAGACAAGGCAAATTTTTATTAAAAGATGGGCCTGGAGAAATTGCTGAAATTATCTGTCACATGTGTCTAAGTTGTAAACAGCACTGGTTTGTGTGACACCTTCACAAATGATCTACACGGTGTATAAATGGGTAGGTGAAATTTCTATATGCAGATCACTGATTACCTTGAATGCACCCTCAGAGGAGGATACAGATAATTTAATTACAGTCATCTAAAACTTAGGCATCTAGTCCAAACTGAACTATTCCAGGCTCCATATGGGGTGAGAGAAAGCAGCACTCTTAAGGCACAAAGCCATTCAGAGGATCTTGTGTCTATGTGTACTTTAATCCTGCAAGCCACCAGCTTTTTCTCAGTGTGTGAAAAACAAATATCCTGGCTGTTCTCTCTATGCAGCTACAAGTACTCAGAACAACAACAAAAAGATACTGTTTTGCGGTTGCATTCTTATGTTTCCTCATTTATATCTGCTTACTGTTGTTCAGAGCCTTCCTCAAGAAAGGTGATGTTTCCTAAAAGATGCTCCTTGGAAAGCTAAACAAAATACTCCTCATTATGGGACAGAGGGGGATTGATTTGTCTTCTTCAGTAAAATATATATAGTGCTTGTTGTTTTCATGGGATTTATTCAAGACAATTGGAAGTCCAGGAACTCTTTTGAAATGAGTGTCTAAAGACCAGGGATGATGAAAAGGAGATGGCTTTAAAGTTATGCAGGTTCAAACCTGGAAAACTAAAGATGAGCAGTAGAAAATTTCCAGAAATTGTAGATATTTTGTGTAAACACTGATTTATAAAACATTTAATTCCTATAGCAGAGGGAAAGCTCTTTCCTAAAATCACAGAAAGGAGAATTTGTGCTGTACATTCTGTGTGGATAGCTGTTTCCTCATGTTGCTAGTAGGGAACTCTAAAGAGCTTTTAGTCCCAGGACCTCAGAATATCACTGATGGAAACTGGATTTTTAAGCTGCATCAGCAAAGCTCTTATAGTGCTTTTTTTTAAAGAACAAAAATTAACTAGCCAAAGAAGTTAAATGCAAAAATTTTAGTAAAAATGCAACTTTTGAGTTAAAAAAAAAAAAAAAGACACTAGGTTCCAAATTAATAAATTACCTTAATGTCCCACTGTAGGCACTAGCCACAAAAAGCCCTGGCAATCCTGGAAAATCATGGAGAATATCCAGAACCAGGTATGGCATTAGCTGAAAAAATCAGAGAGTAAGAAACATTAGTATCTTGCCCCAATTTTTCTCTTTGTCACCATATTATTTTTGTTCTAGTTTTCTAATTAGCATTCTGCCCAGCTGTTGTAATATTTTGATTGTCCCACCTTGGACTATTTATTGGTTTTCTATAGAGAAACCCCATCCTAAAACATACCCTTGAGATACAGAAAAGGCTTTTTAGACTACATAGCAGTGGTGAGCATATAGCTGTGCCATCAGGCTTGGTTTCCAGTGATGATGGTATAGGAAGCTAGTGTTGAGCAGCAGGTAGTCTGCATTGTACATCTCTCTGTTAGGTCTGGGTACCACAGTAGGTGGTTATGTCTTCTGTTGACTCCACAAAAAGGTTTTTAGATACAGTCAAATAACCTCAGGGTACCTGAGAACAATTTCCTTAATGGAAACCACGTATCATTTGTTGACCTTTGAAAGATCTGAGTACTGGAGGGAGAAATACTAAGATTTTTCTTCCTGTGAATCATTTTTTTCAGAGATAAGTTGGCCTTTTTAGTATCTTCCTTCCAGTTTCCACCAAAATAATTTGACTGACGGGAACAACTTAATTCCCTTCGTATTTCCACCTTGACTTTTGTATCTCATTTTAGTCTACCCTTAAAGACCAGGTGGTCCTGCATCAGGTACTCCATTGCCTATGCTCTTCTGGCTTTCTAGCTATTGTCCATGGGGTATTATCCAGAGCCTATGATTATCCCTGGCATAAACACATACCATTTCCTTGGGCCCTGACTCTGGTCAGTCTATGGGTTCTCAGACCTCTTGCTCCTCAGGTAAATGGCCTATTTAGGGAGAGGCTGCTGTCAGTTATAAGGCATGGTTTGATTGCCCAACTGTCCTCTGAAGGAGGGAAGGATGCACCGTCACTGGTGAAGAACTACTTGCTGATAGCCTTCTTCCAGAGGTATGCTTTGGGCATGAGTATGTTCCGAATCTGAAAAGGCTTTTGCCTTCCTTGGCACAGAGGTTGGGTGATATAAAGCATCTTTCCAGGATGAGCAGTCGTTCACCCAGGCACTGCTCTTTCAGCTGTCCCTCCTTCCCTCACTTCTCTCTGAAGCACTGTTTCTGAACTGCAATGCTGATACTCCCAGGACAGTTTTGGGGTGAAAAACTCAAATAGTTGCAAAGGTGAGTGAATTGAGCGCTCTCCACGTTGCTGCTTTCATTACCATCCTCCTTGCCTGGCACTGAGAGTCCTGCAGCTCTGGAACAGCTGGGGGACACCGGGATTGAACAGTGCTGAGGATGGGTCTGCTGCTTTCTTCAGGGTATTCCCTCCTGCCATGGTCTCAGCTTAATCTTTCATTGTTACAGACACTGATATGGGACTCAGGCATGTTCTTATTCCCAGCCCCCTGGCTCTTGAACCCCCTTGTCTGGTTGTTATGGCTGCAGAGGAAAGGTGCCCCCTCACCACCTTCCCCTGAAATGTGGGGCCCTACCTGGTCAAGTGCTGACACCTGCTTTGCCGTCCATGGGTCGCAGTCCTTGTAGATGGAGTAGAGGGCCAAGCCACACAGTGTTGCACAGGCCAGTATTGCCCAGAGGCCCACGAGGTTGATGTAGAGGGACCTGTACCAACAGACAGGGAAACATCATGTGGGAGCTTGACATCCCACAAGACCCTGATGGGGCCAAATGAGGAAGTGCCTGCACCAGCACAGCAGAGACCTCCACGTGGGTGGCTGCCTGCTGGAAAGGAAGCCACAATACAGTTCCCAGCATCTCACCTGGTGTGAGATCATGTTTTTAAATATACAAATTACACTTCTGGTTTTGGTGGTAGGTCTGAGTGCCCATCCCCTGTCCAAGTCTGCTTAGGAGATGATGGGAGAGATACAAGAGTAATCCCCACATTTCATCAGTGTGTGAGTTCGACATTGCAGGCAGCTGGTAAGAAGATGCTCTTTCCCCTTTGCCACACCCCTTGGTAAAGACGAACCCCACACAGATTTGTAAGGCGGGGTGCCCCAGTTCAAAGTGTGGGGCACCTTTTAGTCAGCACCAGCACTCCTTCGCCTCTGGAGCTGCAGTGCTGTGCTTACACAATGCTGGAGTTGGACTTGTAAAGCAACAAATCCCCCATTTCCTCCCAGGACAGTCTCCATGAGAAACATCAATGAGACACTGTGACCTGGAACCTGGTCTGGAGACACCTGCAGCTGCCACTTCCAGAGAGCAGGGGGTTGACACTGACACCAGGGCTTCCTCTTTAGTTACTAAAAAATTTGGAGCTTGGTGTGGTCCAGTAACCTCTGACATGCTGACAGGAGCTTCAGCTAATTCTAAGAGCAGAAATGCATTTTCATGAGGCATTAATGCTACTTTTGCCACACACAACAGGCACCCTTTATTGGCAGTGAAAAGCAAACTGTTCTCATGCAGTGAGGACTTCTCCCTTCCATCTAACTATCCAATCTTCTCAAACATTTCTCAGTTCTTGATGACTCCTGGTTCACAAAGTTTTTCTCACCTAGGGTGGTCACCATAGCAAAATTATTGGCAAGCAGAATGTAAACTCTCAAAAAATATCTGTATAAATAAAAGTCAGTTTACACATAGTAGGGGAAACTTTACATTTATGCTTTGTATTTGCAATTAGGAGTGGTCTAAACACAGAACCAGCAGCACTTTAAATTTCTCTCTAGAATAATTTAGTAACAATTAAGTGGTCCTGTTCTTACAAATGCTTACATATTGGTTGGATGTCTTACAGTCATTTAATTGAATCTGTTCGTGCATTGGCATAATCTACCCTTATATAAGGCACTCAGAGACTTGGAGGCCCACCAGCTTGATATAGAGGGACATGCACCCACACACACAGAAACACCATGCACAAAAATTAGCAAAGAGTTAAATCTGCCTGACTCATTTGAACAGACATGATAGCAGTATTAGACTATAGGAAAGATCAGAGGTCAATTCAAATACATCGAAGCAAAATAAATTGTTTGTCTGAATCTGGCAATTCTTGTTTTAAACTGCGTCAGTGTTTGACAGTGAAAAGAAAGCTGTCTTTTTCTTATAATTTACATCCTGGCTCATGGTACACCCTGTGACTAAACACTGGATTATAATAATTGTATAGGAGGAAGGTGTGCCCCTTAAATTTGGGTGAGTAACATGGGGTGGAGTTTGGGTGAAGTAGGCACTGTGACTGTGTGAGGCTTATTTTCAGTTGTTTATTTCAGGCTGGCTGTAAGATTTTAGCACTGAAGCAGGCCAGATGGTGACCTTGAAAGGGAAGTAGAGAAAAACGTGTCAGTAGCCCATATTTTTCTGAAAGTGTAGCTCTCCTGCTCTGAGTGCCTTTATCATTCATATATGAGTATTATGTTCAGTCTGCCTAACTACTGTTTGAGGATGGCAGTATGTGCTCCTGCCTGCTGGTATGTTTCTTGAAGGAGGTGAAATCCTTTCCCAAAGCCTGAGAAAATTCCTATGCTTGTGCCACTGTTAAAGGATAAATGTCTGCAGCATATATGTCTGAAAAGTAGATTTTCTTTATTGCCATAACCAAAATATTTCAGTTCTAAATGGTGTATGCTTTTGTGGGTATTTGGCTAACTTTATCAAGTGAAATCCTTCATAAAACTTCTTTGTATGTGACTCTATTATAGCATTTACAGGGACTACAGTATGATGTGCATTTATATATTTCTCCTATAAACAGATTTTATGAGCTTGCTAATAATTCTTAAATCCTGAGTTGTGAACAACTGGAATGATATTAAAGATAAGATAATAAAGCTAGTAAGCATACACCATTCTGGAGCAAAGGCTGATGAGAAATGTTTACATTCTATGAAAGCAGAGGTCTCTGACAGTTTCCATAGTGAATTTATACCATAAATAAATAAATAATATTATTATGAAAGTAAAATATATGATTCCTCAGCAATTTTCTCTCTCAATAAAACATTTCTGCATTTTTTCATGCCTATACTTATTGGTATGGAAAAATCCTTTAGTCTTTACTTCTGCAAAATTCCCACACAATGATTTAGGTTTAGTAGAGTAGCAATTCAAAATGTTGTCTTGATGTGGCTTCAGCGCAAGCACTAAAATTTTTGGTCTTTAGGTTGCATATAAACTTAATGTAGCTATGTTTATACAAGAATACTGGCGCAGGGAAACATTTTGGCACAAAATTCAATGCTAGAGCAATTATTTGTAATGCAAATATCAGTATTTTTTTGTGCCAATTTGTCTACTACCCGGCCTACCAAACAGAAAGCAAAAGTTGTTACCCTTTGCAAATGGGTTTTATCTAGACAAAAGACATTCCTTAAAAAACAAATCACCCTTATAAAGAACAGTCACTGAGAAATTCAGACACTGAATAACTTATAGGCAGACTTACAGTTTTGCATGGAACCTGCTTTTGCATGCTATATATCGCTGTACTTGAGACTGGTTGACCCCATATATGCCAGTCCATGTGAATGTCCCACCTATAACAATTGTCCAGAAGGTGTGCCTTTGCAATGGATTTGGATTAAAGCTACAATGAGAGGGAAAAGAGAAAACAAATTCAGAATGTGAATGCTTAGGAGAAAAACTTTCCCCATACTTGCTCTAATACAAACTCTTTATTTCACCAGATTTTGAACATTCAGATACTTCAACTATACAGAAATCACAGAAAGCAAATCTTAAAACTCAGAGCTGAAATCATGATCCAGTGAAACTCTGATCTGTCCAAAGGTGGAGTCTATGTGATTTATTTGCCTATAAACTACAGTCATAAGTAAAGCTGTCATGATGCTTGTGGCTGTTGTGCTGAAATGATGTTCCGGTAGAAAGTTTAATATGCCTGCATATCTAGAGAGACATCAGCCTCACACCAATATAAAGGTGTGTTTGCATGCCCAGCATTTGTGGACAGGGCCTCTGTAAAACATTTTGCTGGTTTAGCTCTAAGTGAATAAAAGATTTTAGATGGCCATAAATAATTATTTTCTTCAAATCACACCTTAATTTAGCAATAAATTATGCTTATCTTAGTGTAATGTTATTTCGCATATTACATTCCTTTATTCATTTCCTTATTCTATCTCTGAACATTATTACTGGGGAAAGAAGCAATGCAGTATAACCACTGCAAAAGATATTGAAAAAAAAAAAAAGACTGTTCACTAGAATAAAAAAATATCCACAGATTAATTATTTACTGAAGAACTCGGTGAAGAATTTTACAGAACAATGTGACTAATACTGTTAACTTATAGACAAAAGGACAGAAGGTAATACTTGGACTAAACTTCCACTAATAACACTGGGTGAAGTTTCTCCAAGGAATCATTTATTCATCAAGAGTACAATAACTTTTTTTTTTATCTAAAGTAGTTTTTGATTCAACACTGTCTGAATATTCTTGACCTTGCAAAATTACATTTTTAGGCTATGATTAGTTACAGTAACAGAGTGTAAAATACTCTTTAATTTTTTAATTTTTATTTCAAGGAAAAGAAAAACATTTCTTTTTTTCAAAGTAGGCAAAACCTATTCTTTTCCTAGTTGTTCTGGTTCGGTAGCTGGAATGCCAAATCAGCTGTTTGCAAATTTTAAGTATAAGTACAATTGTCCTCTCCTATTCACCAATCACTTTCAGTGGAATCCAAAATGTATCCTTAGAACACCTACCTGATAAAGTAAAAACGTTTTTCTCGACAGGATTTTTGCATGGTGTAAAACCTAAAAAATATCCCTCAATCTAGGTAAACTTGTTTAAAAATATATAAAAATTAGGTCACAACTCCTTCCCTCCTCCTCCTCCTTCAGTAGCCATTTAATTTCACGGTGAGTCACATGGGCTCTATTTGTAGGAATAGAGAGGCACATCATCTGCAAGTACAAACTTACTCCCAGAAGTTTAATCTTCCTCCATAGTAGGAATCATTTACAATGCGCCCAATTCCATCCTGAACCACCACAGCTCGTATAATCACAGATGAAAACCCAGCGACCATGATTCCAACCTGGAAAACATCTGTCCACACCACTGCCTTCAGACCGCCCTGCATGAGGAACAGCACATAACAGGTACAACAGGGAAGCAGCACATTTGCTCTGCACTGATGTTCAACTAAGAGAAATGTTACTATCTGTATCATGCATAATAGATTAATTTCATCTTCCTCTTTAATAGAAACAATTTAGTATTGGAATATTTAGGAATTGCATCCTGGAACCTATTTAGGACATCCTGGCCCTTTTTTGAAGGACACTAGAATTTATGCTATCTATACATGTAGTTTAATCAAGTATTGCCTTCATCACATAACCTAACTCAGAAGTTTGTATAAAAAGATAAATTATCAGACAGTGCTATCTTACATATATACAGTTCCACTAATTCCAGAAGGCATACCATTCATATGAATAAAAAACCCCATGACTTAAGCCAAAATACACAAATAAATTTGTCACTGAGGTTCCATTTAATAATTTCTAGACACTTGGTCAATTAACAATCTAAAAACCAATCCATTCATGTGGCACTTGCTATTTTCAGCGGCTCTGTTCAATAATAGACAGGATTATTCTAGTTGCAGTAAGCAGATGCTTGACAAATTACACAGCTAAACCCCACTAGATTAGAAGAAAAGTCACTGGAGGATTTTTAGAAAGGGAAATCTATCTTTGTGATGGTCTTTCAGCAACAACAGGAGTTTGAATGTGTCAAAACTGAAAAGGTTTGAGTCACATAGTGACTACCTTTGCATCCAGAGTCCCTGGGTGAATATGGCCCTGTGGCTGCAGCCATGCTGTGAAATGTACTCCCACGGGGTAAGTATCCATTAGGCTACTTTTATATATTCTATGTTTGATGTGAATGGTGAGACAGGCAGAGATTTTTCTCAAAGGGCCCACATACCAGTGTGCAGTAGAAAGTGCAGACCACGCCGGTAGCTACCACTGCACCCCACAAGTCGAAGCCAGTGACTGAAAAAGAAGGAAATGGCACTAATGTGAATGAGGCACAGAGGAGAAGAAAAATGAAGGTTAAAAATGTCAGTGAACAACCTCGTGTGTCTAAATCAGGGGCTTCACCCCAACCAGTTCTAAAAATGAAACAGTTGTTACAGGACTGGAAACTGCTAATACTTTAGATATATTTCAGGATCTAAGAAGCTATTTGTCTTTAGTGTGAATGCTTCCAAATAACACATCTAATATGTATGTAAGCCCCAACTCAGGAAGGTTTTAAAATACATGTCCTTCCTTAAAGTGCCTGGGTAGTCCAACAGAGTCTTTAGGCAGGGATTTAAACAAGTAAACACCATGAGGATGCTCCATGGAGGTAAGGTGGTTCAAGCATGGCATGAAAGAAATGTATCAGACTAAAAGCCTTTGCTTTATTCTTGCTTTTAGAGAAACACAGTACTATGTCTATACCAGACAACCCTATGCTGTGGTTGACATACAGGCTGTCACTGCCGCATCTTGGCATGCTCATGTGCTGCCAGGCAGGGCACTTGGGAGCTCCCCAAACAGATAGGTCAGGCTAAAGAGAAACACTGGAATAAAACTAATGAAAAACATTGCTTCTAATGAAGACCCAGCTAGGTCATACCTTGGTTTAGTACGTATTTGCAGGGCAAATATAAACAACAAGGACATCAAACCTGTGGGATTTATATACCAGAGGAGACCAGTGTAGACAGTGTTACATTTTTTCTTCCTTTTTGTTCAATGAACAAGACAAAAATAAACTCAAACAATTATGATTTTAATTCTAGCCAAAATGATTAAATTTTATTTGCATTTTGTTATTGCCTTTTCTTGCCAAGTGGACAAATTAATTTTCAGATTAAAATTTTCATTTGGCTCCACGTAAGAGTTTTTCCCCTTTAAAAATAAATGTCGTTCATTTTCAAAGCAAAGAGTGATTTTGAAGTAGAACATCAAAATATTTAATTTCATAAAGATCACAACAAACACCTTAAGTTGAAGATCTCTTTGCTGTTGACTTGGTTTACCTGGCAAAATTACAGGCTGAGTTAAGCAGTTCCAGGTAGCCCAAATCCATATTTACAGAACTTTTCCCTTGCTCTCATTTCAAAGAAGAGCACTTAACCAGGGGATTTAAATGTGTGTTGCCTTCAAAATTTATTTAAGTCGTCTTAACTTTTCTGAACATAGCCATTACCTAAGGATGAGAGGTAAGTGAGATCAGGTTTTCCACTCAAGCCTCTTCTATAATTCCTGACAGGTAGGGATTAAGGGGCTAGGATTGAAAATGGTAGACATTCTATCAGAGTTCGCATCAGGAGCAGCAGAAATCTTAGAAGACTTCACAGTCAAGCCTTGAGCTATATTTTCAGATGTGCATTACCAAAAAAAAAAAAAAAGAGCATACCAGTAATATATGCAGAAAAAAAATGTAAGAGTAGAAGAACGGTTGCAATATATTCATCTTACCTTGATTTAGTGCTAAAGCTGGAGCATAAATGACAATACCAGTGTATAAAGTCTAGAAGGGGAAAAAAGATATTAAGATCAAAATAAATGTAATTCCTGGAAAGGTGATAGCTTTCTGAGATTAACTCCTTTCAAGCATTTTTCAAGCATTTATGCAATCTATATTTCCAAAATTCATAACCGTTGAGAAATAATTCCAATGATCAGAAGATGAATGTATTGGGATAATCAGCACTGCAGTCTCACAGCCTAGTGTTCTTAAAACAGATACCAGGAACTCTTAAATATCAAATCCCTCTTCAGCTTCTCCTGGCTTTTATAATTACCTTGTTTTATTGCTTTAAAACTGCAGTCATATGGTAGAAACAAGAACAAAAGGAACTTGAAAAGGTTTACCAAGGAATTTAATTTTCTGTCTTGGGATCAATATGCCTCCCAGTATGCAACTATAACATATGGGAGTAAGAACAAAACCCACAGCATTAGTTAGTCATTATTGACAGCATTATAAAGAATTACACTCCTGTAAGATGAAGCCATGCATGATTATTGGCAGATTTGTATTTTCACTCAATACAGTAAAGAGAGAGAAAAATCAAGGAGTTACTGCACTTTTGTGGACAAAATGGGATTCATATGATGATATCCTCTATAATGTCTTTGTGTATATTTTTTAATCCTGTCTGTTTTTTTACCACTGTTATTACTGCCTTGTACTACTAGGACAAGTTCAGCTGTGACATGGTTCAGAGGAATACAGCTTGCAATGTGCAGACAACTTCTGTGAAGGTCAGTGGTCTTGAATCAAAGTATCTAAATCACAGTAAGGTTCTGAGCTAACTTGCATCAGCTTTCTATGGTTGAACTCTGACACCCTGATTTACAGGGATGGGACTTGGACATGGAAAAGCAGCAGAATCAGACATCATCCAGTATTCAGTAATGCTTTGCCTTTCCTGCAAGTGTGAAGTCTGCCCTAGGCATAGGTGACAAACCAGAGCAGGATGGCTAAGCACTGGATTACCTGCTGTGGCTTTTGAACAGGTCAAATTCAGTCCCTGTGGTGGAGCCACGTGCTGCCACATGGCCAGCAGCTATGCTGGGGAGAGAGCCAAGAGGTAACTGGACTGAGCAGTAATCCAGCTGTGGAAGGAAATTAGTACAGAGTTGCCGCTTTAGCCAGCATGACCAGATTGCCCTGGCCTCTTGCTGCACACCCGCTACAACCACATGCCAGAAAGGATGGCAGGGCTATTGGGGAAATAGTTATTCCTGCCTCATGAAATATTCCCCTCTTCTGTGTGCACATGTTTGTTTCTCCTGGTGCCATGAGTCCTCTCTAGGTTTTCATATATAGCTTTCACATGTAGCAGAAAGACACAGCTTACAGATCTTTAGTGAACTTCCTTGAGTACAGTTGTATAGAGTTATTTTTCTGATCTTTTATAGCAAAGAGTGTGCTTGGCTTGTTCTGACTTGTGCAACTGTGATGTCTTCATATTTGCTGGTGTAACAGTGTCAGGATTCACACGTGCTAGTACGCCACTTTTCCCATGGGCTTGTGTGTCTATAAATGCTAGCTAAGCAACACCATTCAAATAAGTAATTAGCATTTCATTGACTACCACCTTACTGGGGCAAGTGTGATTGCCCTGTAACTCCTGGTTAAATATACAAAAATGGGCAAAAAGCAAGCATGTGATTTGAAAAGCTTTCTGATTATATATTCATTCTTGCTTTTAATTCCACCAAAAGTCCACTTCAAAATTGTGAAAAGAATACATTTTTGTTTCTGGTGCATTTGGCACACACTCAGTGTACACTTAAAAGCTGTCATCTCATACTGACTCCCCAGATGGGCTGGATACAGCTAAACAGCACCAACAATAATTTCAGGGACTGCTTTAGTTTAACATTCCCCAAGGCAGTAACTTTCTACTTCTCAGTTTTCAGACACCCAGCTTTTTTTCCAGTAGCAGTGGTGCAAACCCTTGTGAAGTAAATGATAGCTCCTGACAGCTTGTTTTGTCACCTTTCACAGACTCTTGAGAATTAGTCATACTCCCAGAATCCTTGCACCAGAGGACAAAAACTGCCGCTGTAGATAATTGGTGCATGTTTACATTTTGAACCCATTATAGGTTTTTCCAGCCAGCAGGCTGGACTGACTGCTACTCTTCAGTGAAAGGTTGCTCATCTCTTGGCATGGAACTGATGCCAAGTGACTGCTCTGGATGCTCAACAATGCACACAGAAACCCAAGAGGCAGGTAACCCTGCATCTGCTCTCCACCTTATTGCTTTTCACCAGAAAGAGCTGTGTTTCTCCCACTCCCAGACACCCCTGCACTGTGGTAAGCTCATCAGCCTCAGTCAGTTACACTGAGATGAAGAATCCTGGTGGATACGAGGACCACTGAACAGCTTTGAGGTTTACTTGCCGTTTGTATAATGAAGAGGACTGTTCCGCAGAGGCGTAGGTATTTATTAAATCGAAGCTCTAAATACTGCAAAAGAGAAGAAAAAAAAATATTTATCTCAAAACTTGGCACTGTCGATAGGACTAGAGTAAACTGATGAGCAATACAGAAAGGACATAGTGTTATTATATTTTCATGATGGTCAAAACTCCCAGAGCCATCTTGAGTGATATCTCTTTCAACTTGATTTGATATTTCTTTACAGACCTCATCCCTGGATAATAACACGTGGGCAAGTGAAGTAGACATAAGCTAGTCAGTATACAATGGAGTCTGCAGGATGGAAATTTGTGCTACCCAACTGCCTCAAGGCACTCAATAGACAAGGATCATCAAGTCCAACTCTCAGCTCCACACAGGAGTACTTAAAAGTTCACAGTGAAGTACCAGCAAACAACAGAGCCCACTCATGTTGTGAAATCAGAGAAAAAAAGAAAGCATTATGGCTATTCCCAAGACTTAGTCAGTTTGGAAACTCTGGCATTATGTGCATCCATCTGAAATGCTGTGAGAGTGGGCAAGAGGTTTGCAGCGGTCAGTCTCTTCCTCCCATGATGTCCTCATCTTCTGCACTGTCCAAATCTAGCAAAACAGGAAGAAATCCTCTCTCTTCTATCTAGCCTGGAACAACACAACCTCTGAATGAATTTGTCATGCCGTAGGGCAGGTTTCTTCCCACCATCTGTTCTAACAACCCTCCAGAGTGTGTGGTGGTGAAAAAGGGATCTCCCTTGCCTGACAATCTTTTCAGTCAACACAAACACTGAAGTATCCCAACGTGTTTACTTGTGAATTGAGCATTTAAAATGTGACCTGTGAACATGTCCACACGAGGACGCAGCGCTGAACCCCTGGACAGACACGAGAAGTTGATTAATCTCTGAACTCTGTTCACAAATAGAAGATATATCTTTTATAGGTGCATTACTCTGATTTAACCCCAAGATTATCAGGGAGCTTCCAGTCATAATTATAAGTCTTTATTTAAAATAGCCCTATTTTAAGAATCATCATAATTGGCAGTCCAAAGATCAGTAGTTTAAAACACACTGGAAAAAAACAGAGATTTCTGCTGGTGAATTCTTATCTAAATCTACCAATAGAAACCTTGTTTTCAGCCTCCAGTGCTGCAACACTGCTGTTCAGTGTAATAAACTGCTAAAGACCGAAATAGCTAGACAAGGACTTTCATCTGCACTGATGCCCCTTTCCCAATGTCCTTTGTGACAAGAGCAATTGGCCTCAGATCTCAAATCTGCAGGTAGGACCTATCTCCATGCAGGAAGATAAACAGGTTGCACAGACCTTCTAAATCAGAATATCCTGAGCAGATGCTTCCTCACCCCAAAACAGTCGGACTCAACTTGTGATTGTCCCACCACCCTAGATGTGTTTGCACTGCTAGCTGTACCTTTAACTTACACATGGAGCTGAAGACCATCTCAGCCATGTTTTGTTGGAAGTAAGAAAATTCTTGAAGACAGAGTACTTACTGATCTCCCTCTATAAGCATGATGAAGACGACATTCTCCAGTCTGAACAGCCTCAAGTGGAAAGGGTGTCCGTCTCCCCAGAGTCTCTAGTAACAGCAAACACGGCTGCAGAAGGGGACTGTTGTGGCTACACCTCTCCTTAGAAACCTCTCTGGAGGGTGCATGATGTGAGAACTCTGGTTCCTATGCTAGATGCTCTCATGTTCTGCTCTTGACATATAAATTATATATCATTAACCAGTCCAGCTGCATGAGGTTTAATCCACCTGCTGAACTGAGTATCTGGAGTGAGAAAACAGATCTGATGTGATGCACAGCTGAGCCAAGACAGTAGAACTGAGCACTTCCTCTCTATGGAGGTAGTGTGGGTAGACTTAGGGACAGAGCTCGTTACAGCCTGCCCTTGAGAGTGTGGAGAGATGGGGCAGCACAGAGTGCAGGAGGATTTGAGGGAGGAGACTGACAGAACAGATGTATAAAGCAGGCATGAGAAGCCCTCCAACTCCCTGAAGGCTGGGGAAAGGCTCCTTCCACTCCACCTTACCTCATAGGTGCTGGTAATTCCCAGCTTGTAGAAGACAGGCAGGAAGATCTCAGCACTGCACAGCACCACCAGGCCATAGGTGATGGCAAAGATGCAGAAGATGGCACCATAGCGGTAGATCTCAGCAGGAGTGCCCAGCACAGTGACAGCTGACATGAAGCTGGCAGTGAGGGACAGTGCGACGGGGACGGCGCTCATGCTGCGGCCTCCCATGAGGAAGTCCTTAGATGTCTTCTGCCCACCTCCCACGCAGGCATAGTAGACCCCGATGACAGCCGAGATCACCAGCATGGCCGCAAAGACCACATAGTCCCAGACGGTGAAGCGCCCCATGCTATCTGAGAGACTCGCTCTCGGAGCCAAGGTTCTGCCCCAAAATCAGGGGG
>VWZY01005610.1:142636-232391 GCA_013399075.1 Chloroceryle aenea | reverse complement strand
CGAGGTCTGCCGGGCGCTCGCTTCTTTGTATTGCCTTTAGAAGCATCACAAACAAACAGAATTTGACTATATAAAACTAACTATATAATTGCCTATGAGTTTTATTGATCTGAACTTGCACAGAAGTTTGACAAACCTGTCATGAAGTGCCACTGTTTCTATAAAGAACAGAAAAAATCTTTCTACCAGTAACAAAACTTCTAAAATGCCTTAGATTTTCTTTTTTCCCTATCTGTGTAGGTTTGATTTTATTTATACGTGCTCTATGAATCACTGCAACATAAAAAACAACAGTCAAGAACAAATTTGACATTAAATATATTTAGTTACCTGTGATCCCCTGTTCATATCAAGGCCATACCAAATGGGCTTTACATCAGGTGACCTGCTGGCCCACCATGTTTTTCGTGGTATAGTAGATGGCTTTGCAGAAATACAGGTCTCTCCAGTTTCCATGTTGCAATATACTTTTATAGCATCTTCAACACATCCCTGGTTGGGATCAATCCAATATTCACCTACAAAGAACATAAAATGTGATTCTGTTACATCCTTAAGATTCTAGAAATAACTGAGGAGATAAAAGCAAAAGTATGTCATGACAGTACAAAAAAAAAAACCCCAAAACCAAAAAAACAGGCACATGTTTCACATAATCTGATTTTTGTTTTGAGGTATACACTATAGTGTTACTTCAAGATACAAGCTGGTGAGTACTCCAAATGTTTCAAAACTGGAGAATGCAGACTTCAAAGTTGTTTAAGATTGTTTAAAACCACTGAAAAACTCATGGACACTCCCAAGTGCATAAAGAACACAGTGTCTAGAAGACAGCCTTCCCTACATCTGAGCAACCAATGGCAGCCCCTCCTAATGTTGATGCTGGAGGCAGTTTCAGGAAACAGGTTAGGATAGTAAGGCCTAACAAAAATTAGCTGTACCTTCCAGTCTGATCTGATTTATCCCTGGTAATCCATATCAGTTAGGGAAAGCTAAACCAATTGGACACCCCTAAGTCTGTGGTGCTGGATGGGATCCACCCTAGAGTGCATTACCACCTATGAAGTGACATTATGGAGCAGCAGCAGAGAATTCTGGATGTAAAGCACTCACAGGTTCTCAGCTCATAGGTAACAATTTGAGCTAATAGCAACTAAGCAAATATTCACAACTGGTGTAGCAACCCAGCTCTGTCATCATAGAAGTGGTACTCTTTTCCAGTGACCAAGTATTTCCTGGGAATGAGACAGAATCATGTGGCATATACAGGAGATGGTATGTTTATACACACCACTCTTCTTGGATGGATGGCACAACTTCAGGTCATCACAAGTCCGTGCTGGGTGTTTCTTTGAACCATCTGGGCTGCGCATGGTCTCAATCTGGCTGCTCAGTGACTTCAGTGTAGCATGAACTCCTGGGTCTGTTTTATTATGGTCATCTGGGGCTGCTTCATCTTCAGTAAATTCTGGTAATGGATCTGCCATCGCATCATCATAGTGGCCCATGATGTCACCAATGGCAGCAGTGAGATGGCCTGGAGGGCCAGGAGGGCCAGGAGGGCCAGGATCACCTGGTGGACCCTAAGGTTTAAAGTAAAAAAAGGCAACAGAGGCAGAGTCAACCACTGAAAAAGAGCAGTAACTCGAGTAAGTTCAGGGCCTGTCACCCTAGTGCACAGGAAGATTCAGATACAGATAAACAATTTGCATTTCCAGGAACAGGGGTAAGGGATTAGAACTTTCATGTGAGGTATTCTCTCTGCTTCATGCCCTCTCTGCCCATCTTTCTTAACTTTTTCTTACTCACGATTTCAGGCTTAACAGCTGGAAAAAAGCTATCAAGAAATGGTGTCCTCATTCCATTTTTTAAGATATCTGTCCCTCCTTGCTCAAATCCCTAATATCTTCTTTTTTTCTTCTTAAAATTCCTAACAGCTGCAAGTGATTTTAAAAGCACTATAAAATTCCTGCTTCCCCTGAGTCTCCTCAGGCACATTTCCAATAGTAAAGCCTGGACAGAAAATTTGGCACTAGAAATGCCTTTACATTTATCCCATGCAGTGCTGAGCTTTCTGCCAACAGCCGTGTGAGGCAGAATCTGCATCATCCTTGCACTGCAGAGAAGGTGATTTCCTGATTAAGGAGGTTTTCCTGACTGATGTGTTGTGAGGTCCTTCTGTCAACCTGAACTGTGACATCTGGGGAGGTGACTGAACCTTGAGACAGAGTGTCTGTTAAAACACATATCTCCACCTGCAGGCTCTGCCAGCTCTTTGGCAGAAGAAAGTCTGTAACATGCCCTCATTAGAAGTTTGATCTTCTGGTGCATCAGATGGTGTATCAGTACATGGCCTTTCCCTTGAGAGTAATTACTTCAGAATTCAGGAGTAGTGTTCCAAATGTTTGCTACAGAGCACACACCCAAACTCACACATGCTCCCATTCTATGATGCTATGCTGTCTCTGACAAATGAAATCTTTTTTGATGAATGAAATGAGGTGAATAGTAGCACACAATAAACAAGGAACAGCAGAAACCACCTTCCCTGTCTCTTGCCCATTACTTGATTCCTCCTTTTCCATTTCTTCCTGCAAATCAGCAATACCAGTCTTTTAACACTTCACATGGTCATCCAGATCACCCTTTCTCAAATTCCTCTAACTTTGTAGCTTATCTTCCTTGAGATAGCATAACTTACTTACTGAGTTTCAATAACTTTATATTATTTTTTATAGCTTACATGTAGGGCAAATTGGTAAATGTGGAATATGCCTGGGAAATTTTGCAAAGCTTTAGGAATTCCTCCAAAATAATCAAACAATTTTTTATTAGCTCACGGCTGATGTCCATAAACCTCAGACTATGCTGAAGGTCAGCTAAGCTTAGTATTAGGAGTTTTGGCTGTTTGGACTGAAGAATTTTGTTAACAAAAGGCACAATGGCCTTTTGCTGCTGGCCATCAGTCACATGGATCTTCTAATTCAGTGTCACCTCTGGAGGACTACTGACTTTGAACTACTTCTGGCTCCTGATACACCAAATGACCCATGCTTAGGCCTGAAGTTTTAATACCCAGTGTGCCAAACAGCCTTGCTGAACTGCAGATCCAGTGGGATCTAGTGAGCTAACTGCAGAGGTAGCCCTAAAGTGGGCAGAGGTGGATGAGACAGGGATCATCATGGGTCTGGAAGATGAAAATAAGTAAGAAAAGAGCCCTTTTAATACACAGTTGCCTTGTCTATTGGAGAAACTGTATCAAATCTTACCATTTGTCTTGAGCTCATGAATGTTTGAGAAAGTGATGCAATGGACTGCAAGAAATCTCATTATTTGAAGGTAACCTTTTCCCTCCATATTCCCATCAACTTACTTCAGGTCCAGCTTCTCCTACACTCCCTCTAACACCAGGAGGCCCAACTGGTCCAAGTGGACCAGGACTTCCATCTTTTCCAGAAGGACCAACTGGACCTGGAGGACCCTAGAAAATATAAAAAAGATGAAACATATTTTAGCATTTAATAACAAAGTTACACAAAATAAAACTATAAACTACACATGTCAAAGCTTTTCTGTATTAAACAAGGCAATGTCTCTCAGCAAAAGACAGGAGGGTAATCATCGCATGATATCAAGGTCAATAAAAGCCAGTGAAATAAAAGTAAAGCAGAAATAGGTATCTGATTGCAGAAAAAAAGATCAAAACAAAAATGTCCTTAAACATGAAACATTATACTCACCCGAGGACCAAATGGGCCTGGAATGCCAGGGCTGCCCTGTTCACCAATAGGACCCTAAAGAGGAGAAATTATCATATCATGATGACATTTAAAGCATCTTCCTTTGGTTTTATAGAATTGGTGTGTGGTATACATTATTCTTTATGAAAAAGATGATAATCTTTTGTTGCAAAGACAGATGAACAACTGTAATCACAATTTAGCTGGTTTGCTATATAGAAAGTTATTTATGCAGAAAGATCTTGCTTTCATGACATTTAGAATCAGACTGGTTTACAAAAGAGTCACTGTCAGCTCTATTATGAAATGGAAAGATGGTTTGGGTATTGGTTTGGGGTTTTTGTTGACTCTTTTCCTCCGTGTTTGAAACTTACAGCTCTTGCACAGGATCAGTGGACAAATGTTAAAAATATATATACATATATATTTTTCCATGACATTTCCATTCAATTGCCACTGAAATCATTAAGTACTTGCAAGCATTAGCAAGAAATAGTATTACAGTCCTCATGGGATTCTGCATTTGATTCCTTGACTGTAAAGAGATCAAACACTGGCAAAAACCATTTCACACCCCAATGTGCTTATCTAAAACTATCAACTTTTTTTATCCTCTTGTGCTGATGGGGCTGTCAGTGGTCAGTCACTGAAGGACTGGCACAAGGGGAACAAGAATAGGAGAACACACACATTGCAGAGCACAGATTTACCTCGTTAGGCAATACTGCTGTAAATTGCATTAAAAATTTTCACAAGGACAGAGCACCAGGCCACTTGCAAACACTTTGTGGCAAAAGAATAATCCATGATTGCTTTTTTTTCAATATAAATAACTGTGTTCCCAATATATTATTTAACTATCAAGGAAATAAAATTATAGTAAAAACAGAACAACTTACAGGAGGACCTGGAAGACCTTGAAGGCCAGTGAAACCCCTGTGTCCTTTCTGGCCCCTATCACCTCGATCTCCATTGTCACCTTTGTCACCACGAGGTCCTTGGGGACCCTGGAAAATATCAGTGATGAAATGTAAAATTCTGAACTGGAAAATAAACTCCAACATCAAAAATCCCTCATTTGCTTTGAGAAACTGCATGCAGACCTTCTTCACTTCTAAAGCTAGAAAGGTGATGCTGAGGCAGCTGCAAGAATCTTACTTTGTTACCAGTAAGTAAATAGATACAGAAATCTCTGCTGTGTTTAATTGTAGTTGTCATAAATTTACTCTGTTTAGCTTCATAACAGCAACACTGCTTCCCCCCCCAAAAAAAAATTATACTTAATAATTTTTAAGTTTGACATATTTGTTTGCCTTATTGGATATGGCCAATAATTTTTTTTATATAAGATTGAAATATTGTGGATCTCTCACAGACTCACGATGATAAAATTTATTTTCAGTATGAAATCCTTCATGTTGCATCTTTGCTTCTCACAGCTCCTCTCACCTTCACTAGGATGAAGGTAGAACTGGAGTTACATTCCCTAAGTACAGGTGAGAACATTCAGTCTCCCCAGTACAGACAGCTTAGTTCTATCACTGTCACCATTTCATTCTCAGTATTTTTCACAGTTTCAAGCTTTACATACTAATTCAAGAACCATTGGGAAAAAAGGATGTCTGATCTCAATTCTGTATTTCTCAGCCCAAATTTCATGCTTAAATTCTCAATGCTAGATTCCAAATAGTTTATCAATGGCATCATTATCAATAATTACTCAATAAACTTCTCCCATGTCTCATATGACATCTGCTTAGGGACAGGACAACATTCTTTTGAATTTCCCTAGTTTCCAATTACTTTTTTTGTTCCAATCTTGGATTATAAAAGAGTTACGTAACACACACAAAAAAAAGATGGGAATTTTTTTTCTTTTTCTATTTGGACTGAAATCAAAACCTCATGAGTTGAATTAAGGCAGATTCATGGGAACAGGTGATTTTGTTTTATTTCTGCTATTTTTATCTAAAAATCTGTCTTTTTGTTCAGCATTCATTTCTTTACCCCTTATGTGAATTGTCAAACAGACTCCAGCCATTTGCCAGCTCAGATCCTACCATCATCTGTACAGCACCACATTCCAAATAAAGTTTCCAAAGCATTTGGTATTCCTCTGCAAAGTGTTAAAGAAAGCATAGAAATCCTAGGGTATGCCAAAAGATTTGCACGGCTTTGCAGATCAGCAGACTACCTGCATCCACTTGCAGTTAGAACATCAAGAGTCAAAGTTCAGCTTGGGCTCAGTTTCTCATACATATTCCTGTAAAAAGCACTTCAGATAAAACTACAAAGATGACCATGAAGAACTTACAGGCAAGCCTCTTTTTCCTGCACGACCTGGGGGACCCATCGGACCTCGAGAACCCTACAACGATTGCACACAGAAGAAAGGTACATAAAATGCATAAAAACACACACAATATTTTTGTTTGTTTGTTAAACAGAGTACTTAAAAATAAAACAAACAAATAAGTCTCACTTACAGTTTCACCTCTTTGACCTGCATCTCCTGGAGGGCCAACAGGACCTGGAGTTCCTGGACCCCCTGGGGATCCCGGTAAGCCTGCAGGGCCAGGTTCACCACGATCACCCTGCAAGACATTGTTTCAATATGATCTATCTTAATGAAGAGGCCAAAAGCAATAGGACTCTAGAATTGCTAATCTATTATCTAGTAATTAGTATCTGCAATGATAATCCTTCTGTAGGAACTCAGGTCTGAGTTTGTGGAGGCAGGTGCCAGGTTTCTTCAACTTTGACAGCTGTGATACACTTTCAGAACAAGTTATCCATTCAAGTTAACTGAGTGAACAGAAAATCTATAATAAGTCAATAATAAAATTGAGATTTCCAGAAGTAACTTGGGAAAACAGTATGTTCTTACACGTTCTCCAACAGCTCCATCTCGTCCAGGAGTACCGTCATTACCAGCAGGTCCCTAGAATTATGGAATAAAAATAGGGCTATTGTCCAGCTCTGTAATCTTGCATTTCAGTAAGAAGAACTAGAAAGTTGTTCTCCACCTCTAACTTTATGTGGAGAAGAAGAACCACTGCAAGTTACAAGGCTCTGATACTTACTTCTGGACCAGCTTCACCAACAGGTCCAGTGGCACCTGACTGGCCAATAGGTCCTGGGGGACCTTTATCACCAGATGGCCCTGTGGGACCTTGTTTTCCTGGTGTACCCTAAAAAAAAAAGAGAAATATACAATCAAATATTTAAGCACAAAATAAGGAAAGAACAAAAATCCTGCTGCCTGCAAAATGCTATTCATTAATTCACTATGAAGTACCATCAACATTTGTAACTTCCAAAACCTGTTAATTAAGGAAAGTATTCTGACAGATTTTGACTATATATTTAATATACAGTGTATTTTTAAGCTATTTACTTGTGTCCTTGCTTTTCAATAGGCTTTCATTGACTAGAAGCTGTTCTTGAAGTTATTCTGTCTTGTAGCAACTCTCTAAGCACACACTCCCTTGATATATAAATACATTTGGTAGCATCATCTACAGTAGTTAAGGTGGTTTTGACTCTGGAAAAATTAATGCAGTTTGAAATAAGTATCATGATTTTTTAATTATTTTGGGGAGGGGAAGGGGGGGTGTTTGGTGTTTTTGTTTTTTGCTTTGGTGTTTTGCTGTATTGGGTTTTTGTTTGTTTGTTTCAACACCAACAAAACTTGTTAGCCTGAAATAATTTCTGGCCAGCTTGAACTAAAAATTGACATTATGGATCCAGTGGTAAATTGCAGATACTTCATGCCACCATTTTTTATTAATATCTATTTAATTACTTCATTTTGTGGTTTTCCAATAGATATCTACAAATCCTGCATGACAGCAGAGTAAAAAATGACAATTTTGAAGATTTCAGTCCACAATTTATGAAAAGAGCAGAGCATTTGGTCACATTCCAGTGACCTTCAGACACCTAAATGAAGAGTGTGAGGTTGTTTTTTTTCAAGGATCTAGTTTTAAATCAAATAGGAACATTTTAACTAAGAAATCTTAATGCTATTACCCATTTACTCTTAATTCAAGTTCAGATCTTCCAGTATGGCAGAAACAAAATCTCCCACCTCATGCATTTCAGTTTTGAGTTTTTGGAGGCATGTAATTGCATGAGATTGAGTTATTTAGTATTCTCTTTATAGTCACTCCTGTAATTGGAGTTTTCCAATCTTTTCCTCATGCTATGGGGCACTGTGCTCTCAGTTCTGCACAGGTGATGAGAATGCCTAAGGCTGGTGGTGTATTGAGTCAAAAGTTACTTACTGCAGGACCTGGCAGCCCTGGCATTCCTCTTTCCCCTCGCTGTCCTGGCATACCAACAATACCTCTCTGACCAGTAGTTCCTGCTGGACCAGGGGGGCCATCTGGGCCCTGAAAACCATGAAAGATAAAACGTTAATATCTTCTTAGCAGCAATAGTTAACAAGGAGACCAAGCCTAGAGCTGGCCTAGGGACAACTAGCAACATCAACCAGAGCGTACCGGCTGCCCGTCTTCCCCTGCGTCACCCTTGTCTCCAGGACCACCAGGAGGCCCAGCTGGCCCTCGGTCTCCTACACGACCATGAGAACCAGGATCACCACGAAGACCTGGGGGACCTTCTTTTCCTGGGTCGCCAATAGGCCCGGCCGGCCCTGGAGCTCCCTAAGAAGATTAAAAGACCTCATTACATTGGACCCTTTTCTGATCAGGACAATGAAATTCTAAGGACTGTGCTTGGATTAACTATGAATATGCATACCTTAAGGAAGGGCTAAAGTGTGAATGAGCTAAGAACTATTATAATCTCTTGTAGGATCAAATAAACAAGATGAAATAAATATCAAATCACATTATGTCTGAGGTCCACCCCCTCCACTTCCCTCCCCCCATTTGCCTTTCAATGCTCCATCCTTAAATTACACTTTTTTCATTTATTTTTTTTACCTCAGGTGTACAACTACTGCAAGAAAACTCACTGTTGCCCATTCTTTCCAATGCCATCAAGCTAAAACCCACATTCAAACCTTTAATTCATGCAGCACAGATTTTTAATGCACCTTTGTTCATTTATCACTTTTAGAAGACCACATTTGTGTTATGTTTTCCATAAACTTCACCTTTTGATAAACTCACAATGATTGCATCTTACTTTCCTCATCAAAACCTTCAAAGGCATACGAAGAGAGTGTCACAGTTTTCTATGGAGTTGAATCCTCACTTGCTGATCTACAGCTATTTTTTTCTTTTTTTAGTGTTTCTGAAAGTCTTTAGACATGAGAGATTTTGTGGGTTTCTTTTGCTTTTTAATTTATTTTAATGGATCTTATGAGTAAACTGGTAGGGGCCACTTCATTTTCCAAAACATCCCCTAACTTTAGTCACTACTGAAGAGGTTAAAAAGTTAAAAGTACAGGAAGACAGAGCTTGTGTTTTGTTCTGTAAACAAGCCATTAGAGCAGCTTGAACAGCTCAAAGCCTGCTCAACTCAGTGAAAGGTCTTGCACTAATTTGGACACACTGACATTGGATTGAGCCTAAAACTAATGAATTTTATTTAATGAAATCAGATGTAAGCATGCAGTCACAGGAGTCAGTGCTGACAATCTGTTCTCTTCTATAGCATCAGGCCAGGAACACTCCTTCACCTTTCCTGCTTTATTTAATCTTCAGGTTTTCAACAGCCAGTTTAAAAAACATAGCTATTAAGAAGCAAATTGACTTACAGCAGGTCCTGGAGGCCCAACTCTTCCAGCAGATCCTGGGAATCCAGTAGCACCCTAAAAATATTTTAATGACAACTTCATTGAAAGAAATACAGCGCTGGTTATCTCAAATATCTCAAATATTCTCAGCTGAATTAGTGAGCAAATGTTATTACAGACTGTGAAAAACATGCTGAACTGGCTATCCAGGGAGGTGGTGAAGTCACCATCCCTAGTGGTGTTCAAAAACATGTAGATGTGACACTTCAGGACATTGTGTAGTGGCCAGGATAATGTTGGTTAGAAGGCTGGACTCAGTGATCTTAGAGGTCTTTTCCAACCTTAACACTTCTATGATTATATAAAATTTAATTATTGGATTATCTGCAGTCAGGTTACAAAAGATAAAGTCTACTTACAGGTGGACCCTGAGTTCCTCTACCACCTTTCAGACCAGGAACACCTGGAGGGCCCTAAGAGGAAAGGAGAAAGAGAGATCTGATAGTGAACACCCAGGACATTTTAAATTAGCAAGATCAGTCTGTGCCACTGGTTCTCTGATGATGTTATTTATACTTACTGGTGGACCAGGAGACCCAGCAAGACCCTGTGGTCCTGGCGATCCAGCATCTCCTTTTTGTCCAGGTTCTCCAGGTTCTCCTTTCACACCTGGCTGACCATCAGGTCCCTATAAGAAATAATATTTAGAAGAGAAATTGTGTCAGATAATAACAAATCTTTCCAGCCTAACAAAGTCATTTTGCAGGTAATTTCTAAAAGTCAAAAAATGACAGGAGCACAAATCAGCCCAGAAAACAGGGCACTTGCTCAATAGTTCAAGAGAACTGTAACAGTTCAGCACAGCCTTTAGAAGCTCACAGATGGGATTTTCTGAAGTCTGCAAAGTCATAATGTCCATTTGTATTTTACTATCTATCTCACATTTTCCTTTCCTTTAGATTTTCTATTTTCCTCAGCAGCTATTACATACCTAAAAGCAAAAGGGACTAAACATATATAGTTTTTTCTAGTCTTTTTTTCCCCACCACGGTAAGCAGGTGCCTGAGTAGCTGTGAAAGGTCTCAAAACCAGCATTTTAGGCTGTGGAAAAGTCTGGGCTATTCACCAAAAAACTCACAAATGAAGATCCATTTGGACCATCAATTCATTTCAGACTGCACTACTCATGGAGTGTATCTTTGCTGTCCAGCAGATGACACTGTAACTTGACTCATTTAACTCTCAAAGTAGTAACATAGCATATTCCTGAAAATATGGAATCTGGTGATCAATTACATCACCTTAACAACTCTTCAAGTGTCTAGGACCTTTTTCTTTACTTGATACACTGATGGGGGGGAAAAAAATAGCTCTTTTTGCCACAGAATGGTGCAGTATCAATCATAATGAAGGAAATTAAGTATGTCAAAGCATGACTAAAGGAAACTCCTTAGTGTTACAAACACCCACCGGAGGTCCAGCAAAACCAACAGCACCAGTTGGCCCATTTTCTCCTCGGGAACCCTGGTTAAAGAAATTAGAGTAATGGTATTTAGCATAAAAGCCATTCTAGATACAGTATAATTTGCAGTTAAATATATAAGAAAGTATATTAAATATTTACTATTTGTGTTTTTATACTTCTGCTCTAGTCATCAAAAATCAAACGATGTTTTCATCACACAAATTATTTGAACTATGATAAAATATGATGTTTAACTTTGATGCCATATGTTCAAGACTATATGCAAACTTTCAGAATTTAGTGACAGAACCACTAAAAACATGGGATTAGCTGAAGTGCACACACTTTATGCAATATACATTGCAATCAGACTGGGAAAAAAACCAATGAGTTCAAAGTTGTAGTCTTCCACAAGGTCAGAATGAGCTACGAGATGCTTCAACTGAGATCTCCACACAATGTTTGGAAAAGATGGAGCTGAATGCTGCCAAGCTCCAGCACTCCCCAGAGGGGTGGAAGCTATTCCAGTTTATACTGGAAATGAGGCTGTTCTGATTTATGACAGACACATAATCAATTCCAAGCAGTATGAAGGATCTAGAAGGGCTAAGCCTCTAAACTCCTAATCAAAGTCAACCCTTAAAATCACAAATAGACCAAAGATGACAACAGTTAGTGTAAGCAGATGAAAACAAAGATTTGCTGCTGTGCTTTGTCTATCTAAATATTTCTGTGTGCTGTATCTACTATAGGTATGCTTTTTAAAAGATTTAAATAATTAAAAGTGGTGTCATACTTCCATGAGTGAGGTAAATGAGGATAACTCTATGTAAAGATTGCCCTAAACCAACTAAACAACTATAGGATAGAAGAACAAAATCTGCAAATAGTTTTGCAAGTACACAGCATCAAGACAGAAGTACAGATTCTGGCTACAGAGAAAGGGGAGGAAAAAAGGGCAAAATGTATCAGAGAAGACACAAGCTGGAGCTTGGAAAAGTGTTGGATGTCGTTAACTTATGCCAGGTGAAAACCAAACATGTTTTACTCACGGGGTTTCCACGGGAGCCAGGAGGACCAACTAGACCTCGAGGACCTGGTTCACCCTTAAGATAAAATTCAAGGTTATTTCCCAAGTAACTCGTTAGATAAGGAGCAAAAGTGGCAGTAAGGTATGGTAATAGTAAGAAACTTCAGCTGAGAATAGCATAAAAATCTGTTTACCTTTTCACCAGTGGGACCAGCTGGACCCATTGGGCCTATTGGACCAGGGAGACCCTTTTGGACAAATTAAGATAAAAGGATGTTAAAGTAATGCTTCAAAACTGTCAACTTAAACTTCTCATATGTTACTATCACCAAATACTTTTTCAGCTCTTTACATTTTTCTCCTTTATCTTTTAATCTCATTAGGTCTTTTTTATCTAAAGTTGACCTGCATTTCCTCTCTCAATGGCCAAAGTCCTGCATCTCGAAAGCCCCAATTTCATTCATTCTCTCAAGAAAGAGACACCTTCATCTTCTACTTTATGCAGCATTTATGAATAAGGCCAATGATAAAAAAACCCTGGCTTTATTTTGCTCTCTCAAGAGGAAATAATGTCCTTTTTCCCCCATGGCACAGAAGCTCTCTATTTGATTTATGCTAGTATGTCATTGTTTAAATTCATTTTAATGTGCCCATCATTACTTTTGAAGTTCAATTTATATCTTGAAAGCTCCCCCAAAATGTCCTTTTCCTCTTCACAAGGCAGTTAGGCAAATAGATTTCAATCTCTCCATCCAGCCCCATCAACTGCATGAAATGATTCAGCAGCACTGTTCCTATTACCTTCCTGAGTAAACATCCCAATTATGATTCTCTTTCACTGGAGGCAAAGTACCACAAACCTGCACCAAGTCTATCTCAAACAAAATTCCCCCTCCCTCAGAAATCTACAATGCAACCTAGTTCAAACTAAAGAAAAATACAAAAAAGGCAGCATTAAGAAATGATACTGCATCACTATCAATGCTCTACTGACTGGTAGCAGAGATACCTGCAGGTACCTAGCTTTGGACAAGGGATGTACATTTACTTCAGCATGATTTTATCTGTTCTTTCATTACTACAAGTTCTGCTGCCTTACAATGACTAAGAATTGTTCTAATTTTTGGATATTACATGACTTAAAAAGAAATTCTAGCTGCTAGTTTGGACTTAGTGCTTCTGCACGTTAGTATTTTTTCTCAAAAAACACTACCCAAGTAGAAATTTGTTCCTGTTGTTTCCTACACATCTCAAATTTTCAAATGCCTAGCAGTTAGTAGGTCTGCAAAACCTGAGAATCTCAGGTTCTGGGAGGAAAATACAGTCAGTGCATATACAGCAAACTCAGTATATTTGGGATTCCTGGACAGTTGATCTGTGCAGAAGTGTGTATGCAATGTCTGAAACGTGCATTTATTGAATGTGAGCAGACCAGCTGTGTCATTTATTCACAGGAGGTTCAAAACCTTCCACAAGTGTCCGCAACTTACTGCCCATACAGGGCTCAGTACCTTTGCAGGAATTTTCACCTGTGAAACCAAGGACATACCGTGGTCAACTCAAGCCAAACAGTAAGGAGGAATCTGCCTTAGTCCAAGAGTCAGAACTGGTGGGTTTGTTTTTTGGCTATTGGTCTCTGCCTGTCTTTTTTTCAGATTTTTACTATAGTTACATTACCTGAATCCCAAATGAACATGCTACTTCTGGGAATCCTTTCCATTGGCCTCTTAACTCCAGTTAGTGATTATACAAAACACAGGAACACAGATATCCCAAAACATTGTTTACAGCAGTCTTGAAAAACTTCAAATTTGAAGTGCAGGAGGAATAGGAATGAAGTTAACCCATGATATTGCCAAGTTGAGTAGTGTTTAACTCCATGAACCGAGTACCTCTAGCATGACAAACACTTTGGTGTGTGGAGAGTAGGTCTAAAAAGAGGGAGAGATTTACTTACTCTTGCCCCGTCGTTACCAGCTGTACCTTCAGCACCTTTCTCACCTATGCCACCCTATGGAAAATTCCCAGAAAGTCTCAATTATGACACTGAATGCTGAGTAGGTTATACTCTAGAACAACTACTGTATTAAGGGACAAGTGATTCTACTCAGCACATCAGAAATAACTGGACTTACTCTATCGCCCTTAGGGCCAGGTGTTCCAGCAATCCCTCTTTCTCCAGGCATACCTTGAAGACCTGGTGGGCCTGGATCACCAGGTGTCCCACTAGGGCCTGGGCTTCCCTGAAACAAATAAAGAACAAGTTCTTGTCTATTCATCTGACAAGTAGCTTTGTCTCTAGGCTGCAGGACATAATGTGCCTGTGTAAAATCTCAGGGGTAGGGTTTTAAGTAATCATTTTCTCTTAAATTTGGACTTTATTCATGACCAAATACTTTTCTTTTCCCACTGTGTTCTCAGGAAGTTCAGCTGTAGTACTGTAGTCCAAATACATTAGTAATTACTCAGTGCATACTGGGGATGAGAACAGGTTAAAAAAGAAGCCTAGGCATCTTTCTACCTTGATCTTGATACCACATGAGTTACACAAAGCAGCTACAAGGTAGAAGTTGCCAGAGGCAGAGATGATTTATTTCTGCTTCTCTTTTTACAGCTCAAGTCTACTACAGGTCCAACATTACTAGAGGCACTCGCTACTTGGGGTGACCTTCCTAGGCCTAATAAAATCAACTGCAGGTGAAAGAAAGGCATGGTCTTTTCAGCATTTTCTTCTAAACACTCAACTCTGACAAGTGTCTGTGTAAAATGACATGGCTCTTAAAACACTGATAGAGGGTTTCCTCCAGTTGAGAAATAGCTTAGCCCAGTTCTACTTAGTAACACAAGGAACACTGTAAACTTCCAACCTATGTAAATACAAAATTGATCTCTCAATGTTTCAGCATCTTGCAACTTATTAATATTGTTATACTGGAATAACTTGTATGTCCTCCTAGTATCCTTTTATAAATAAGAGACCCTTCATGAAAAGATATAACTCTTATAATAAAAAAGCTCTCTTTTTTATGTTTCTGCAAATGAGCAGGATTATACATTACATCATCACAGCAACACAAATCTCCATTCAGCTCACCTTTGGACCATCAGGACCATGACCTCCAGCCATTCCCTTTTCACCTGGGATCCCCGATGCACCTGGTTCTCCCCTTTCTCCTGGATTGCCTCGTTCTCCCTACAAAAGGGAAAATAATTACTTGTTTAGAAGTCAGGGTACCATTCTGGGAGACAAAATCCTAAATATACTGTAAGTAGAGCACTGCAGTTTGAACAGAGAGCTTGGAAACAAATTCTAGGAGAACTGATCGAATGAAAAAAAAGCTTTCTGCTTTTTCTTTTTTAAAGGTAGGGGAAATAGCAAGGTGCTCAGCAAACTAAAAACTGGCATTTCACAGCTGTAAATGAAATAATTTAGCAGCTAGTACTTAACACCAATTCACATGCTACAAAACCTACCACATTAAAGGTGGTTTTACAGAAACCACTTTCAAACATATCCATGTTTACAGCCTTTTTTTTTTTTTCTGGGGAAAAAGGTCAACTATTCACTTTAGCTGTTGAAGTCCATATTATCAACTTTCAACCTTAGAAAACTTTTATGAATGCTTAAACTCTGAAAGACAATACTTACCCTAGGGCCCAATGGACCAACGGCTCCAGGATCTCCAGGCACACCCTAAGCAGAACAGAACTCACCATTAGAATGGAAGTATTACTTATAGCCTTAGAATTATGGAAATTAGAGATAAACATTTTCATTTCCAAAGTATTGTAAATGAAGAGAGCTAATTCTGAATATTATCTGTCCATGACAAGAGGAGATAGTCCATCTCAGTCCAAGAAAATGGTCAAGATTCTGTTATTATTTTATCCAAAAAGCAGTACTCAGACAGCTTGCAGACTATCAGGATGTATTTCTAAATAGAGTGGAAATTAAATTACAAAGAAAAGATAAAACTACTTCATGAAGTGTACAAAAATTACCTGATCACCTGGCTTCCCTCCCTCACCTGGAGGACCTGGTGGCCCAGGCAAACCCTGTAAAAAGAAATAGTTACTAACATGATAAAAAGTAATGTAAACCCAGATTTAACTAAGACTCTAAGAAAATTAATGTAGTATTATACTCAGTACAAGTGATATAAAAGATAAGTATCACTAATTTTCTGAACATCATTGCCTTAATTCTGCAGTTGAGTTTTGTTACACGTCACTTGATTGAATTCTCCAGTTTCAGTTGAAAAAGGCTGGTTATTTATTTTTTTTTCTTTAAAAAATAATGAATGCACATACCTGAAACCCTGTAGGACCTGGAGGGCCTTGTTCTCCTCTTTCTCCTGCCAGACCCTACACAAAAGAAAGTAATAAGTATACAGTAGAGGAATATGTGTGTTTTCAGTTACATATTTGTTCATGATATATTTTTACTTAACTTAGGCCAAGAGAGACCCTATGTAAAAGATGTAGTAAGATGTAGGCTGTTTAAGATACCACTTCTAAAAATTCTGATAAGAAAAACTCTCAGTTCCACTGAAACCAAAGAAGGCAGGAAAATGAACTATGAGAAAATTTTGCTTCTTGCACTATTTTTGTAATTGTCAGTAAAAGAAATTAGACTACTAATAAATACATTTTTCAGTACAAAGCTTCCCATTTTTCTAGAAAAACTTTTTCTTTAAATGTTCTTCAGATTTTTTGTTTGGAATCATTAATTGGCATGAAGATAGACAAAAAACAGAAGCAGAAAGAGTAAGGGATGGTTGGAGCATCAGGCGTACTGGCATAGTGCTAAAAGTTGACTTACTGGTGGGCCAACAGAACCAGAAGGACCAACTTCACCATCTTTACCAGGGGCTCCCTAAATTAAAAAGACATAGGAAGAAGTCTTGTATAGTGAACACACAGAACAGAAAAGCATAATTTTCTGTTATCACTGCAATTAACAGTCACACTCACTCTCTGTCCTGGAACACCCGCATTGCCTGCTTCACCAGGTTTTCCAGGATCACCCTAGTTTGCAGAAGTAAAAATAACTATTTTTAGATACTGTTTTCATCCATTACAATATATGTAAATGTTTAAAGTTAAACAAGTCTTGAGTACCAGGTGAAATACTCACACTGCTACCCTTTGGCCCTGGAAGGCCCATGCTGCCTGGCTGACCTCTGATTCCTATTGAACCTGCTGGACCTGGACGCCCATCTTCTCCAGGAGAACCCTACAGAGGTAGAGAATTTTCCACATTAAATTCTGACTATATGTATCCGTATGAACCTATTTGCCCCTGAAAAATATTTGTGTGTATAAAAAAAATAACACTAACCTGGTTTGGCGTTAACAGTTTTTAGTCAAAATGTCCTTAGAGCAGAGATTTAACTAAATACTATGCAATTACTATCACTGAGCTGTTATTATTTCCTTAAAGGGATGGTTAAAAAGTATATTTAGTTCAAAATGGTTTTGAAATATTGCAGCAGCTGCTGAACAACAGGCACTGCTACACAGACAAAACTAAAGGAACATTATCTGCACTAAATTTGGAGTCAGGAATCTAGAGTGAACAGTTAGAAGATGAACCTTCAGAAATCAAGAGAAGTTAGTAAACATGAATAAAAGTGATTTCAATGAGTTTGGCCCTCTGAATTACAGTGGCATTAGCTGAAAGGACTAATTTTTGTGTCACTTACCAAGGGCCCAAGTTTTCCTTCAGGGCCCTGAACACCTGGATTTCCCGTCAAACCCTACAAGTGGGAATAATATTGGTGTTAAGGTTGTGCATATAATTCTAGAACAACAGAAAACTGTAAACAAATCCAAAAGATATGCTCAGTTACTACTATACTACAAAGTTCTCTCTTCTATTCATGTATTCTTTGGCTTTACAAACACACTTCATTCAGTTGCATTAGCTGGTCTCAATTTTCCCTTTTTTGAAGACAAATGAAACCTGTGCTTCTGAACATCAGAAGGAAATAAAAAAAAACACAGCTATTTTGGACTTTACCCCTCAAGTAGCCCCATCAAAATAAGCCTGTCTTTGTGCAACAGCTTCTTTACTCTGCAAAGTACACTGTTGGCTTGGGAAAATGAAAAATGCAATAGTTTATAGTGTACTGGTATTAGCTCCTTACCCTTGCACCTGGGAGGCCAGGTTCACCAGGACGACCAGGATCTCCCTGACCTCCTTTAGGACCAGAAGAACCTGCTGGACCACGCTCTCCTTGTGCACCCTAGAAAGACAGACATCAATGGGCTACTATTTAACAGGTAGACCAGTGACAGTAAGAGAAAGCTGAATGAAACAGTTATCATCTACTAAGGACACATTTTTGCAAACATTCCAAAAAGTTAATACTGTCATTATTACTACTTTTCTTTTTCCCCCAAAATTATTATTTTTATATATCTGTACAATTTAACAAATGACCCAAGAAAAGATGGGTGTTTTAACCTCATTTACCTTTGGTCCAGGCAAGCCATCAGAACCTGGAAAACCACGGTTTCCAGGAGCACCCTAGGAAAAGTCAGAGATACAAGATGATTACCTTAATTTCTAGAAAACTTACAGCAAATGAAGTACTAGGCTTATGCTTTGGGCATTCAGTTCATTTCCTTACAACTTTCTTATTTCAATACTTTAAACTTGGGGGTTTTTGCCACTTAAGAGTGGCAAAAAATATCAGTGTTCCATTCGTGCACGCTCAACAGCTCCCTTCATGTGAATGGCCCTGTTGAAAGCAAGATGACCATTTTTACAGGGTTAAGCAAAAAAATCTGCAGATTAGCTCATTGCATCTCCATCATTTCTCCTTCCATACTATCCTGTGCACTGAATCCACCATGAAAGTATCCAGTGTAAAAAATAATGCATAGTACTAATGCTGTTATGAAAATCAAGTTTGACTACACCCAGAATGAAGCTGTAAGAAGATTCATGGCTATGTCAAGAGGTTTTTTCAGCTTAGCAGTGCATCTCTCAAGACGTATTATTCCTTCAGATTGCTTACCCTCTCTCCAACAGGACCTGGAGGACCAACTGACCCTGGATCACCTCGAGGACCTCTTTTCCCTTCTTCACCTATAGGGCCAGTGGGACCCTGGGGACCTTGTGGACCCTAGTGGAAGTAAAATGTTATTCAAAAGATCATTGTTAAGCTCACCACTTCTCAGGCTTATTGAAACAGACTCTCTTCTAGACATCATAAATATTTTTCCAAATAAAGGAGAAAAAGAATTAGCTTTTCAGCATCAGCTTTTCTCGTTTCCATTGTTTATAAGCTAATATTTCATCTGTGCTTTTTTGACAGTTATTATATGATCATTTATTAGTGAGAAAGAAAAAGTAAGCATTGTTTCACAAGTCAAATTGACTCCCAACTCTGCAGAATCACCTTTTATTCCGAAATTCCCATGGTTACACCATGGAATTAGACACTTTCTCAAAAAATCTTGCACAAATATAGCTGTGGGCTAAACAGATATTCATATCATAAATCTATAAATATTCTACAGAAACCTCAGCTGATGCACCACTTGTTTTTTCTGCCCTTGAGTCCTGTAAGGCCTATGTTGGGTAGGCAATTTATGACATCAAAGAGCCTGCTTCACCATTCATTATTAGTGCCAGCTAGTCATGTTCACTGTGGTTTGTTGTCCAAAATAGCTACTCTTGTGATTAACATCATCAGAAGTGTCCTGAAAATTGTAAGAATCTATTCAAAATACTTATAGAAGCCTTTCTTATCCCTTTTAATCTTACAAAGCATATGGAGACTTACAGGTTCACCTTTGGGTCCTGCTTCTCCCTTGAAACCTGGGACACCAGGGTCTCCCTGAGAACAAACACATGAATAACACCCCTGAGGTTAAAACTCTGAATAAATCATTTGGCCATTTTGTACTATCTTATGAAGCAGAAATCCTGGTTTAGTAACTAGCTGTAGGCAAAATTAACAGATACTTATAATGATTTGTCTTTCCCCTTAGCATTCTTGTTCATTATGATGCTATTAAGAAAAAAATGAGACAATTTCAGGAGGTAACTGTTATGGTTTGTCCAAGTTTATACAAACACTCTTCTTTCTTAGACCTTTAAGAAAGCAAAACCAGTATTTTGGGGACATCGAAGTTCCACAAGATCCGAGTCCCAGCACACAAATTTGCATGTGATTACTTTATTTAAAGGAACCTCACTGTTAATCACTGGTTTAGTTTCACAAAGTGAAACGTTTGCAAGACATTACAATTTCCACAAAGACATCATTACCGGTTGTCCTCGAATACCAGGTGGGCCAGTACTGCCTTGTGGGCCTGGGGAACCGGGTGGACCTGATAACCCAGGAGGGCCTCCAGTGCCTGGAGATCCCTACAAATAGAAGGAATAGCCAGCACAATCAGGAAGCATAATAAAAAGAGGGAAATAAAATAAATTCACTTACACAATTCCTTCAACAGGGAATATGATTACTTACAGAAGGGCCTTTAGCACCTGGTGAACCATCTGTCCCTTCAGTACCCTAAAAATAATGTATCAATCATTGAGATTCATTTTAATTAGGAAGGTATTGATAAAAAAAAGAAGACAGCTGTTTTATCCACTTTACAAGACTAGACAATAAATGCTATTAAATAAATACAGCAACATATGCTCCCCTTGTGCAAATGCTAATATTGGGTAAGAAAGCATGCAAATCAATGTGACTTTAATCTTTAAGATTTTATGTTTATGCTTAAGCTTTAAAGTACTTCTAGGACTGAGAGTATAGCAAGCTGTGTAGCTTTCAGTTTTCCAAGTTGTTTCAATTAAATAATGAAAAGTTATTTTTAACAAAAATAAGCACTAAACAAATGGATGAGACCTTTTCTTTCCTTAGAAAAAAGTAATTTGGGCAAAATGCAGTGTGTGTCAAGTGCAGGATTGAAATTCCCTCGAAGGAGGCAACACACACAAGCTGAGTACTTGAAGAACTCATTTTAATGTACTTACAGGAAGACCTTGTGATCCAGCTGGGCCCTGGGGACCTGTCTCGCCTCTTTGTCCTTGAGGACCTTCAGGGCCACGAGGACCTGTTGGCCCAGCTTCACCCTAAGATTTTACAGGAGAAAACAACTGGAGATTTAGAGCAAAGCTCTAAAAGGTAGAGCAGTAAAGTAACTAATTAGGAATACTAAGTTTATAAAAGAAAAACAACTAAGGTTTTGAAATAGTTTATTATCCTAAAATAGATTTTTGCTTACCTAATTCTGCTTCTACTACCTCTATTTGAATGTAAACATTAAAAGTACAAACACAATTTTTCCTCCATATATACAAGATCAAGGAAACTTCCTGCAGAGAAGCAACACTATATCCAGTGTCCCAAATTGGATAAAATATTTTGGATAGACATCTCTCTTTAAAATCCCAGCATGTATCTGTAGTTTGACAATGTTTTTTAAGCTTCCTTAACATATGAGGCCTAAAATTTATGAATTATAACATATCTGTGTGCTTGGGTTTTTTCACAGTACAAGATTAACTCACTGTGGCAGCACAATATTTGATACAAAATCCCTGTAGGATTGGACTGGATGCTACAATACAAAACTCCTCTTGGCACCTCTTTTGAATTTTAGCTTTATGTAGGTAATTTGGCTTCATAACTGAAGTCTGTATCTTCCTTGTAGAGTCTGATTAGGCTTTATGAGTTCAAAGCAATTATTCCAATTTTACATCATCTGATGATCTAATTTAAAGGTAGCTCCTCCTTTTCAAAAGCTTTGATTAATGACCAACATTTTAGTGTTTAGCCATACCAAAACACAACATGCACTAAAAAGGTCTGTTGTTTAATTTGAGGCATTATGTTAATACCCTTACTAAGTTTTGTTTCCAAAAAAAAAAACCAGTTTCATGAATGTTTCCAGCTTCACAACACCACAAAACATCTGCTGAACTTGGCTACCAGACTAATTGACAGTTTCTTCTTGTACAATTTTTTCCAGCCTTGTTTTAAGAATGTAAATGAACAAAGAGGAAGAACTGGGTGGAGGACAAATATAAGAAGTATAAGGAAGCTGTATGAGTTGTCCTTACATGTTCTCAAATATAGGAAAAAAAATAATTGAGCACTTCCTTGAAAAACGAGAGAGGAAAGTCCCACACAGACAGTGGTACAGCCAGTGAAAGTTTTCCATTTCAGCCCAATCACACAGAGCCACAGAAGGTGGTAAACTTCATTTGCTCTATTGTGATGAACTGCAGTACAGCTCTGTTGGGGTTCAAGCACTTTTCTTACCAGTCTCTAGATCATCTCAAAAGGTGTTCTGGGCTAAAACTGGAAGTTTCAGCACTAGAAGGTACTGTTTCCATTCTGCCTTAGATTAGTCCTTGCAGCTTAACTTGTAATAATGCATCTTCTTTGAATACACCAGACAAGACTCCTGAGAGGCATGACAGTCATCTTATAACCACCCATTACCCTCAAGCAAAAGGGAAAGCAAAGAAAGTATCCAAACTGCTGTGAATTGCAATTGCTTTATTTAGCTTCTGATTTCTACCTTCTGTCTCAAGGTCTTGACTACAACTGATTTCACAGCAACCTGTGAAATCTTAGGGACCTTCAGTCTGAATTCTGTATAGTCTAGTGCACATTTTTTAATTCTATGTTATTATCCATAATAAAAAGATATTTTTACTGCTTTACCTTCACACCAGGAGCACCTGGAAACCCTGGAGAGCCAGTTATGCCCAGTGGACCCTATAAAAGACAGACACACAAAGCTGTAATTCTGCAGTTTAGATCACACATAGTTGTGTATGTTATCACTGGGTATATATGGTTCTGAGATGACATTATTTGTTTTGTCATACACCATTTGTTAATAACAATTTTTTTTGTTTGAAATATTTTAACTTTAAAATAGTAATCTAGAAAAAAAAAGAAAATAAAAGAAAGAAAAATACAGGCCATATCTACACTGAAATAGCTTGGTTGCTAGACAAGATTTTTGAAGTAAGCAACATGATGAGTGAAAATACAATTATAGCCTATGCAACTACATGCCCTGCCCTGTTGAGATTTCCAAAGTCACATCCAAATTCATCTGCAAACTTTAAAACACAGATTTTGTATTAAATTTTCATGGCTGTATAGACAAAGACATACATCAGTGACAGTCTGCTGCTTGGTTCTTCATTCAGAGATAAGCAGGTATTTCCAATAAAGGGGTTTAGAGTAAATTTGTAACTTGCTTTCATTTTCATAGCACCTTTTATAATGAATAAGGCATTCAACAGAAGACCTTTCTACTATATTCTAAACTCTCTGGATGGCGGCACACAGTGGTTATAAATATTCACTACAGTGCTGTTCCCAGAGGATTCTTCTTTATCTTTTCCTCATTTTCTCTCTTTTTGTGCAGGATGATGCATACTGTGAAAAAATGTTCTATGTAATAAAGTTCTGAGGAAAAACTTAATAAGAACAATCTGTCCTACTAAGCATTGATTACAGACAACATTTCTGTTATGATCTTGTACTGGGTTTCTATGGAACTAATATAACAGGTCACTAAGTCATTTTTTTACAACCTGTGTCCCAGTTTATTGGATCACAAATACATGCCTGCCAAATCTCTCTCCCGTTGCAGGAAGAATTCCAGAATTACAGTATATACTGCACTGCCCCAAATATCAATGTGTTTCATTAACACTTCCTTCAATGAGAAACATGCATTAAGTACCAGAATCTCCCCTGTGACACTACAAGGGATTTTATAAAAAATGTTGAGCAATTATCATGTCCAGTGTGGCTCAGCTCATATATTATGCAATTTAAAATGTCAAGCTCCATGTAGAATTTCATAGCTTTGGACTTAGAGTTTTTTTTAATTTTATAATTTGTTTTCAATACTGAAAGATCACTCATTTCAAATTTCTTCTAACAAGTTATCCTTCTTTCATGATACACTAAATAATTGGGTTTTGTAGCTAGTAGACATTACACTCATTATTTTGAGCTTTAATTACAGTTAACTATCTCTTAATTACCTTTGCAATAAAAGAACATTAAGATAAAATCAAGACTTATATCACTACTAAACAAAGAGCATGCACAGAATTAAATTTAAATTTTGGGCAGGTGTGGTTTGGGGTTTTGAAGAAACTTTTTTTGGTGTTGTGGGTTTTTGGTTTTTTTTTGTTTCTTTTTTTTTTTAAAGTTGAATATCAGAAAATGGTAAAGGTTCATTCGTGTTGACTGCATAAACAGACAGAAACTGTCAGGCACATCCCAGAATTAAAAAGAGGAAAAAAAAACCAAACAGAATGCATCTTTAAGGTGGAAGCTGGCCTTGCAGAAATGCTACAGAATCCTCATAATAACAGAATCACAGAATTTCTGAGGCTGGAACAGACCTCCAAGATCATCAAGTCCAGCCTATGACCCAGCACCATGAGATCAGCCAGACCGTGTCACTGAGCACCACATCCAATCTTTCCTTAACCACCTCCAGGGATGGCGACTCCACCACCTCCCTGGGCAGTCCATTCCAGTGTCTAAACACCCCTTCTGTGAGGAAGAGCTTCCTAAGATCTAACCTAAACCTCCCCTGCCTATCAACTCGGGAGACCAGTTACACTGAGGACAGTCAGTCTTTTTGTTAAAGACTGAGGCAAAGAAGGCCTTGAGCACCTCGGCCTTTTCCTTGTCTTTCGTTACTGTGTTCCCTCCTTCATCCAGTAAGGAATGGAGATTTTCCCTGGCCCTCCTTTTGTTATTAATGCATTTATAAAAACACTTTTTATTATCCTTGACAGAATTGGCCAGCTTAAGTTCCAGCCAAGCCTTTGCATGTCCNGCTGGTGAAGGGCCTGGAGAACAAGTCTTATGAGGAGTGGCTGAGGGAACTGGGGCTATTTAGTCTGAAGAAAAGGAGGCTCAGGGGAGACCTTATCACTCTCTACAAGTATCTCAAGGACACTGTAGAGAGGTAGGTGCTGGTCTCTTCTCACAAGTACCTAGTGACAGAACAAGAGGGAATGTCCTGAAGCTGCACCAGGGGAGGTTTAGACTGGACTTTAGGAAAATTTTTCACTGAAAGGGTTGTCAGGCAGTGGAACAGGCTGCCCAGGGGGGTGGTTGATTCACCATCCCTGGATGTGTTTAAAAGCTGTATACATGTGGTGCTTGGGGCTATGGCTTAGTGGTGGTCTTGGTAGAGCAGGGTTAATGGTTGGACTCAATGATCTTAAAGGTCTTTTCCAACCTGGATGATTCTATGATTTGCAAAAGTAACAAATATTTAACTGTATGCATGCAAATATTCCCACTGCTTTCCTAATCCATTAGCTCATGTAAATTAAATGCATTTTGCAAATTCACTGTGAGATTGGATCCTAGGATTGAAACCATCACCCTTTGATACACTGACATCCACAGTTTAAACCACCAGCCATCTTCAGCCCCGCTGCAATTGAGAACTACTACAGTCATGCATTCCAGGCTTTCTCAGATGGCAGACATTCACACACAGACTTCTGGTTCTGGTTCCACAATCAAAAGGCCATCTTTCACAAGTCTGGTAACTAATCAATTGCAAGTAGCAAGTTCTGCTATTGGTGGGTGGCATTTATTCTTGCTAGAATGGGTGCAACTTCATTTGTCAACCTTGTATGTGAAGGAAGATAACCCACAAACTGTTTTATATTACAATGCATATCTTTAAGACACTTTTCTCCACACAACATAGACCTTGTTTCATAAAAGCAGCAAAGCATCACACCTTCTAGTAGGCTAATAGGCTATAGTCTACTCCTCTGCAAATTAAACCCTTTAGAGGAAACAAACGACAGAGTATTATTTCTCAGAGGACATCATTAAAGCTATGATGAGTAGAACTAGGAATCATTTATAGATAATTCCAGGTGCACTTACACTTACCAGCAACTGCCAACAGTCTTTTTTGTGCTTTTTTGATAGAGTCAAAAGGCAACTAGCAAATATAAGGTGGGAAAAAAAAGGTGATCATCCTGGTTTGAGTGAGAACAGAACTAATTCTGTTCAGTGATTTTACTTTTCAGCTCAATTCTTCTAACTGCACTTTCTAGAAGTTAGTATGTTTTCTCAGTGTCTGCTTCTAGCATTAACAACAGCTGATGTTTAGAGTCACTACCAACAACTGGTATGCAGACCAAGGCCACTGCTGGATCTTGTGCACCACGCTGGGGGATGCAAAAAGCAAAAGGCCTCACCTGCAGGGAGGAGTGGACAGGACAGGTGACCCTAAACTCACCAATGGGGTATTCCATCCCATATATATACACATATATGGTATAAAGCTGAGGGATCACAAGGGTCCTGCTTGTCTCAGCTTGGCTCTTCTGGCTTCTTCTCACTTCTTCAATGGGTGGCATCCAAGAAGGACTGTGTTCATTCTGCCTTCAGTCCTGATCGGTGTGTTCCTGAATCCAGCACCAGAATCCAGCTCCTGAACACAGTTCCTGTCTGCTACTGGGCCCAGTCTGGGACTTTCCCAGTGCCTGCTCCACAGCATCAGTGGTGACAGTGACATCATTGCCATTGGGAGTGCTGGGTTCAGTACTGCTTTTGTATAAATTTGTATGTATTCCATTTTTAGTATTATTATTTTCATTTTCATTCAAGCTGTTCTACTTTCCTAATGGCTAAGTCTCTCTCCCTTATTCCCTTTCTCTTCCCCTTTGGGGAGGGAAGAGGGTTAACAGAGAGCATCTCTTATAGATCTAGTAGGCTGCCCTCACCCTAAACCATGACAGTGATCAAGAAAGAAACCTACCATTGGTCCTGGCTTCCCAGGCATACCATGCTGGCCACGTCCACCCTAGATATAAAAATGGACAAGACAGAACATTTATAAGAACTCTAATGAATATTTTTTATTATTATTTATTGTTAGCATTTGTGATAAAAGCCCTACATACTAAAGTGATCAAAGAAATGCTGGATTGCAGAGCCCTCTAAACACTGGCATGGAAAACTTCTTGAAGAAATTATGCTCCCTCTCAAGTAAATGGATTTCTCTATTTTCAGAGAGGCCAATATTTTGACAGTGTAATTGTATGGAGCACGTAACATAACTGGAGCACATAAAAGTCATGGGAAGAAATGCCAGAAAAAGTAACACTTGACAATGAACATAAAGCAACAGAAAGAAATCTCTGCTCAAATATGATGTCATATAAAGACTAATCATTTCCAGTTCAGTAATTTTTAGTGAAAATAGTCTCTCAAGAAAAATTTCACAGAAACATTTTGTATCACAGAATAAAAAGGCATTTGGCCTCACAGGCAGAGCTGGTATAAGAAATTACCAGCTAAAATTCTCCATTTAGAACTGGTTTTGACTTTTGAAATTTTCAGGAAGATCTCAGCCCTACCCTTCTCAAGCTACAGCAGAACTCACCATGGAACTGACTAGCAGTCACATGAATAAACATTTGCAGACTTGAGGATTTAAATTTAAGTAAACAAGGGAAGAATGAACAAGGAGAGAGAAGAAAGATCCTACTTACAGGGGCACCCTGTGGTCCAATCCGACCCCTTTCTCCAGGCATTCCTCTAGGTCCCTTGAAGAGAGAACAAAAAAGTGGGGAAAAAAATGCATTACTTAATGGCTCATCATGGCAGAATAACAAAAAGGGTTACATAGTTCACTTGACTTTTCCCCCTATAGTGGACAGAACATACACAGCCCTCTTTTTCTTCTTTTTATTTTACATATTCTTCAATTTTCCTTTGCTTCAAATAAGTTTTGCACTGTATCACTCTTCAGCAATTTCCTGATCAGTCTTTATTTACTTCTAACAAGAAGATAATGAGGTTCACTGAGACTAGAAGCATGACAAGGACTGGTGATCTGAACAACAGTTAAAAAAACAGTTGTAGCTTATCTTGTAATATAGCAGGAAAGAAGCAGGAGTTAACATAAATCCTTGCAGACTCAAAGGCTTGGCCAGTGGAAATTTGATAGATTGCAATTTCTCTGCTTGTTCCAACAGTATGTCTCATTTGAAACAATTACAATCAACTCTGTATATATTCACCAAGATCAATAATGTGATCTCATTTACTATGGCTGAGTCACAAACCAGGCTCCACTTCAGGGTAATTACTTTCTGCATGACACAAGGTAGTGCTGCAGAGAGAGATCATTATCTGGTATCAGAAAGGTGCTTTTATTCCAGAAGCACTGCTGAGAGTCAATTTTTGGCATGTTAGGTGGCTCACAAGCATTCAGTTGTCCATAACCACATCTGCAGGAAAACTGCTCTGTGGAAGTTTCTTGGTTTCATTTCCATGTTATGCATGCTTATCCTCACTGTAACTCTGTCCATGGTTTTCTTAGCTAGTGCATTTCTGACCTAAATCATTCAATTTCTATCTCAAATCAACCTAATCCAAGTCAATCACATTGAAATCATTCCACATGAAGAATCACCATGTGGAAAAAAGAAAATTCTCTTACTAGGAGAAAGTTTGGCTTTATGACATCAGATATCAAAACCTTAAAATTCCTACTGGCAATAGCTTTTACAATCTTAAAGCCAATTCTGTAATAGCCAATGCACGTGATACTCACTAGAGGACCTGTTGCACCCATAGCACCTGTTGGCCCAGATTCTCCCTGAAAATGGAAGAGAAATTACATCATTAGAGGAAAGAGGTTAGAGGAAAATGAAGTTGCATGTTTCATCTCTGTCCTCTGCACTTATTCTAGACCGAAGAGGCAGATTTGCACACTCACCCGTGTGCATCCAAGGGCACTGTCCCCATGGTGATGGGAAATGATGTATTTACAAATTCTCAGTGAAGCAGACTTATCTCTGACCTCTTCTAATAGCCCACACTGCTTACTGCTCTGGTTCTACCAAGTCTTCTGCTGTTGGTGCCACCACAGAAAGTGTAGGCAATCTCAGGAAAGAAAACGTTTCTCACACGAACTCTCCTTAGCTACTGATGTAAATTTAAATGTGACATTTTGGAAGATTTGATCATTTATTATGTTTTCTAATCTAAAGGGTTATGAAAATACCTTTGCTCCAGCTGCTCCAATTTCACCTTTTGGACCATCAAGTCCTTTCAATCCCTGTAAGAGTTATAAAAATATGCAGAACATATATTTATATATGTAAACACACAGACAGAGCATTCCTACAATTGCTGCTACAATAACTCTATACTAAAGTGTTAAGAATGGATCTAAGGTGGAAAGAACAAGAAAGGAAAACAAAATAAAAAAATAAAAACCACGTAAAAAAACCCATCAACAACAACAAAACCAACTAACCAACCAAAAGAACAAAACAAAACCAAAAAGATGGAATAAAGTTTTTAAACATTTTCTAAATGGAAACCATTTGTATGAGGTACATTTCCTTGGATTTGGTTTCCTTCTTATAATAAGAATGTTTTAAAAAATTTTTAAATAACAAGAAGGAGGCTCTGAGCCATAGGAAACCTATTTATTCCTCCCCAGAGTAAAATTCTGGCCAGAAAACTTGGTCATTTGTAATGACTCCATGTTGCAAACATAGCCACCTCTCAAGTTCTCCACCCTAATGCAAGACTTGCCAACAAAGTGAGAGAACTGTAAGGTTTGAGACTCCTGAAGCTTGGCAGGACTCATGCAAGCTCTTTTTAGATTCCCAGATCAATTGAAAATAGAGTGAAGAAAGAACTGGAGAATAATGCAGAGCCCAGCTTAAAGGGGAATAGCACTGATTTCCTTCAAGGCCATCTTTCTCTCAAATCCCAGTGCTTCTGCTAAAACTGTGAAGACTACAAAGTGTAATCAGATTTATCACTAATACAAAAGCAGTTGAGTATCTTTATACTGGAACTGACTGTAAACATCATCTACAAGGAGAGGGAAAATCTTTTTTCTTACCCTGTGACCTTTGAGACCTGGGAGGCCAGGAGCACCTGGAAAACCTCGAGGCCCCTAAGTAGGAAAAAGAAGAAGCAAATAAAATCCTTATTTCTGCAGATAAATCTAGTGAAAAAGATGTTAACAGGAAAGAGGGCAGCAGCATTAACATGAATAAAACTAACACTCCTTCACCCTGGTGACATACTATAGTGAAGCCCAGCATCTGAGCAGGTCCTAGATGATTTCATCCCAGATTCCATTTTCACAGATGATGCAGTAGATTTTCATTGAGATCAAAAGTGTTTTTCTTTACATTGTTGCACGATCAAATCTCAAATAGAAGTGATAACTACATAGTTATCACTTCATACATAAGTTTGAAGCTTACTATGAAGAAACCCTAAGTAAACAAAGATCAAAACTCAAGAGTTATAACTTCAAGTAAAATAGAACCTTGAGACCAAACTGCAAACTGTATGTGTTCTTTCAGAATATAAGTCAAGTAGCATGAAAAATAATTGCTGTTAAAACTCATTGAACAATTAAGCCAAAGTTGCCTTGTACTTAGTTTCCTAACGGGTTCTGTTTCAGGAAAGTAATGGAAGGGAGCTAGGTGCTCTGCATTAGAATAGTGGTCACATGAATTTATAATGAAATCACACTAACAACTTCATACTCTCAGTACAATTCAGTAAAACACATCATTTCTTCCTTCATGGCACTTCTGAACCAAAGTTCTCAAAAATATTAGTTTTGGCATAGCAAAAATCACAAAGGTATATTCTAGAAAATGAAGCATCATGAAGCAACACTGATATACAGAGAAACAAAAAAGAACATCTGAGATCTCAGAATTAAAGAACTTCAGGTACAGACAAGCTGCTTCCTTGTTAGTAACAAGGAGTATAAAAAAAGGTCTTGGTCTTCCAAAAGTCAATTACACAGATAATGTTTGATCATAAAGTTCACTGAGAAATTAATCCAGTCTGCAGACTTCTAAAGGGAAAATTATAGAGGTATGAAATTTCTGAAAAGAACATGTTAGAATGCTTTAAATTAGTCATAATGAGTTTCTCCGTGAGGAATAATCTGTTGTCATACAAGTTCTTGCATGTAAATTTGAAATTGTGCAAATTATGCTTATTCAGATTGAATGTAGGCCATAAACAGGAATTATTTGGCCTGTACTCAGTGGCATATGCCTGTCAGCTTATATGGCCAGGGTATGGTGAAGCATGCACATGGGACAAGGCCCATGGTAATAAGGCAGCTTTCCAGCCACCCTTCCCCAAGCCTGTAGTGCTGTTGTGGCCAAAATGCAGTACTCAGCACTTGGCCTTGTTAAACCTCATGCAACAGGCCTCAGACCACTGATCCAACTTGAGATCCTACTCTCAAGCAGATTGACCCTTCCACTCAATTTGGTGTCTGCAAAGTTGCTGAGGAAGCTCTCCATCCCCTCATCTAGATCATTGATAAAGATACTGAACAAGACCAGCCCCAAAACTGAGCCCTGGGGGTGTCACTGGTGACCGGCCACCAACTGGATTTAAATCCCTTTACTACAACTCTCCGGGCCTGGCTGGCCAGTCAGTTTTTAACCCAGCAAGGAGTACACCTCTCTGTGCCAAGAGCCACCAGCTTCTCCAGCAGGATGCTGTGAGACATGGTGTCAGAGGCCTTACTGGAGTCCAGGTAGATGTTGACAGCTTTTCCCTTGTCCACTAGGCAGGTCACCTGGTCATAGAAGGAGATCAGGTTGGTCAAGCAGGCCATGCCTTTCCTGAACCCATGCTGCCTGGGCCTGATCCCCTGGCTGTCCTGAACTTGCCATGTGAGCTCAATCCAGATGAACCCCTCCATAATTTTTCTGGACACTGAAAAACTGGGGTCTACTGACAGGCCTGCAGTTCCCCAGCTCCTCATTCTGGCCCCTATTGTAGATGGGCATCATGAGTATCTCTGCAGCAGCCTATGGACCTCATCATTCATCAGGACATGGCACATGTCTCTGATCAACTCTCGGGGTACTCAACAGCGTTCTGTACAGTGCTGGGCAACTGCTGCAAACTCTTAATGAGATTTTGTGTGTGTGCAAGTGTGTATGTAGTATTTCATTCCTTCATCAGAAAGTCTTCTAAATGATTATGGTTTTGAGCAAAACCACTTGATCTGAACATAACAAAACTTCAGAGACTACATTTGCCTTGAGCAGCTTACAAAACATTGTCATTGATTCATAAAATTTAAGAGGAAAGCTTAAGAAACAACATTGCCTTGTTAAAAAATAATTTCTCTCTCCAAGGGACCATGTCTCCAGTTGCTAATGAAATTGCCAGGCAGTAGCTGGAAGCTTAAAAAGAAAAGGAGGCATCTTAAGAGATTAATATTATCAGGTGGCTTCAGTTCTGGGGTTTATCTGTCCCCTTTTCAGGCACACTACTGTTCCCTTTGAGGTACAGAAACTTGACTAATGAAGGTAGAACTCTTAATATATAAAATTAATATAGAAAATTATACACCTATTTTCTTTCTAGAGTGAACCATGACAACTATTCTCTGCAGTACAGGTACATATTATTTGGTAATCCTTTAATCAAATTTGCATATTGAAAATACATATAAAAATTAATTATCTAAATCTAGGCTACAATTTCCTCTTCCCCTGCCCTCAGACTGGTAAACAATGCCATCCCAACCTGAAATCATATTAGAGTATCTGAGCACTTCCTGCAATGACCATGTGAAATACTGGGAAATGAAGTACAACCTGTACATACTGTCATCAGTTTTATGCATAGTTCATCTGTGAAATGACTCTCAGGATTAACTCAAGAACCTCTGAATCACCTCTCTGGTCCTGAGCTGGATCATTAAAGTAACACAAGTACTTGAGAAATTAAATGGTGGAGCTTTGCCCTCATTATTAAAAGATTTAGCAATGATATGAATATGATTATTTTGCTAAATGCAAATAAACACGCTCTTACTGGAGATCCTGGAAATCCAGGCTCGCCGGATTGTCCTGGTCTACCAGGTTCACCCTAAGGAAAGAATAAAAAAGGAATCCATAAAAACAGCAAATATGAAAATAAACTTCTCATTCTTCCATTCAAACAAATGAGGACATTGACATCAGTATTATATATCTTCTTTATACTACAGCAATTCCAGCAAAATAAATCAACTTCCACGCATGACTAGCAATGTGAATTAGACACATTAACTTAAAAAAGGTTTTTAACAAAGAATTGTGGGAACTAAAGACTGAGTAAAAAACGCATGACAGGACGGTGCAGCAATGTAGGTTCCATGTGAATTAAAGAGGCAACCTTTTGTCATCCTCATGCAGGGAGTCAAATTACTGTAATTTTCCATGGGAACAACAATCTAAAAATGCCTGCATTGTAGCTCGTTAGTTCCTTCTCTGTTCAAATGTTTTAAAATGGGTATAATTTCATTCCATTGATTATTTTCTGTATGATAGCATAGGAAAGAAAATACGGTCGAACCAAATAAGCATACGTCAAAAATTATTCAAAGTTTTTCTGAGTCACAACCAAACATTCCTTTATATGCATCCATCAGTTCAAATATATCCATGACTCTGGGCTGCAGCAATATGAATGGCTTCAGAAAAATAGTTTCTGGACAGAGAGAAAGTAAAGTGCTTCAGAAATGCAACTAAAGAAACCCTCACATACATTGGAAATGGAGGGAGTTCTTGGAGTAATATCAAGATTTGGCTTCACTGCAGTGATTGTTAAGTGTTCCCAAAGATTCCCTTTGTACAGAGTACAGTAATGCAGCCATTACACAAGCTATAGTAATTTTATACATTAATGTATCTGGCATCTGCAGCTTTCAACTCATTTCCAGCTTATACATTACTATTCAGATGGATTTAGTGAGCTTTGCAATAAAATAATGTACATCTACTGGTGTTAGGCTATTGTTATGCAGTACATATAGAGTTATGCATCATTTATAATACATACATCTTACCCAGATGTGCACATACATGGATAGAGTAACAAAATCACTTATGAATACAATAAATTATTTAAAAATAAAAATAAAACTTTATTGTCTGGATACAGGTGAATGTTATCATTACAGTTCTTCTAACTCATCATGCAATCTCAAAGAGAAAAGGTGCCTCCAATTGCACCTTCCTAAGTGTGGTGTAGCACTGTTTGATTTTAAGAGGTGTCAGTTGAAGAACTGACTGAGGCAAAAAGAAAGAGACAGTGCTTAAACCTTAGGTATGATGGTGACCTGCAAGGAAATGGTAGGAGGGTTTTGAAAAGGGTTACCAAGATTGTAGTTGTGACACTGTACTTAATGAGGGGTGTGATTATAAAGAAAAGTAAATGGATAAAAGGAGTGACAACAGGCACATCTGCTGGTTCATCACTGTCTCAGATGCCAACATTTGTTTTATTAAAAATAGAACAAGATACAAAGAATAACAAACTTACATCTTCACCAGGTTTGCCTGGAGGTCCTTCTGGTCCACGAGAACCAACTGGACCCTAAGAAATAAACATAGATGTTGAGAAGTCAATTTATCCATCACTAAAATATCGATTTGCTCCATTTCAAAGTTTGGTTTTATGAAAACAGATGTAGAAAAAAGGATGATATGCCTAAGTACACTTGCTTAATTTTGTACTGCTCTTTCTAACCACTCTGCCACGAAGAAATCTGCATATGTTATATGAAAATACAGGATGGTTTCTTTAGGAGTCAAAAAAATACAATCAAAACCACAGTTGCTGCTGTTGCAATTCTCTAGCTCTTGCTTTTACTTTTGAATCAGTTTATCACCTGCAAAAAAATAAATATTCTCATCATCCTTTGTTTAAGTTGCACTACCAGATATGGTTTTACTGGTGCTTAACCATCCTGAGGTTTGTGCTGGAAAAGTAACAATGATTGCTTATTCTATAATCATTATGATGCATGTTGAAAACAATTAAAATTCACTGATTCAGAACAACATGCTTTGAACATCTTGACTGAGCTACTGAATAGCCTCAGCTGAGACAACACAAAAGAAATATTTGTTCTGAAGTAAGGAGGTATAATATATTGTTTGCCATTTTATTGTAGGAATATTTGTATTTACTGGTCTTACCATAGGTCCTGGATCCCCAGGTTCACCAGGTGGGCCTGTGGGGCCAGCACCACCCTAAAATTAACCAAAGATCAGTAGAGTTACAAATTCCAAAAGGATTTAAGGAAATAAATTAAAATCCATGATCAGGAAAATCACAGTCCATGGGACAGTCTGAATTCTAACTCAGAACCAGCACACATTGCAAAATAAGTGAAAGTTGGATACTAAAATCTCTCAAGCTTCTGGTAAGCCCTGTGCCATACACAAATCCCACTTGAATTTTAATGCCATGCCAATCCTGAAACCAGAAGTCACCATTTTGACTCTCTGTCCTCCTTAAAAAATGCTTGTTAGTTTTAAATCTTGTAAAGGTATAACAAATTGGGGTTTTTTGAGTTAATTTCTGTGTACAGAGTACATCTGGAGCAGGGTTCTTGAGAGTAGCACGTTTAGATTCAGCTCTAGATGAAAATGCATTCATCCATGGATTTTCATCCATGCATCATTACTGAAGATGGACATTTCCTCAGAGATGCACAAACATACCACTTACTATGTGCTTTGCCTTCACCTCCAGCAAATGATCATAAATCTCCTAAGGTGAAGTACTTACTTGTTTTCCTTGGAGACCTTGAGGACCTCTGGGACCTACTGGACCCTATCAAAGACATAATTTATTACACACTGGAAAACACCCTTCCCCAACTAACACTCATTTTACAAAGACAGCAAAAATGGCCTGATAGTGACCAACAAGACAACATTTCTACGGTCAAATCTCCTGAAAGGCTTTTACTCAGGTGACTGATGTTATGAAATACAAACTCAGAAAGCCACAATGGTGTAGATTCATTAGTAGCTGAAAATATGGGCTTCCTTGTTTTCTGGAACCTCAGTCTCTGGAAATAGAGTACCAGAGTTGTGTGCATAGCTCCACTCTAAACACCCCCTGCCCCCCACCCCCCACCAAAATAAAACAAAAACTTAATAGAGTTGGGGAGAATAATCTTCCCTGGAAAGGAATGTCATTGCTTGGGTTAATTTCAAAATGGAATCAGTGACAAAATAAATACACACTGCTGTTCTCAGCCATGAGCAGCAACAAGCAGCAATGGAAAGGCATATTTTCATGAATTATACAAACCTCCAAAACAGCTTCCAAATGCTGTTGTTTGTTACAGGAAATTCAGGTTTCCCTTTAGAAAGTTTCATGGGATTTTTAGGAAAGTTCTCATGCTTAATTGTAATTTATACCATGAAGTAAACATAAACTTGTCTGAAAGTAATTCTCCTTGTTATAGCAATACAAAAAGATCTATAGTGGGCAATAACTTGCATTTTGACAGAGGCTCAAGATTTATGTCTTTGACACACAATTCATTATTTTTTACTATTTTTTACAAAGCAAATGTAGAAGTGTGAGTAATAGGCCGTGTAAAAAATATAATCAACACCAAAAACAAACCAAAAAACAATGACTAAGCTACCATAGCCTATCAAGGGTATCACAGAACAATGATTGATCAATGCAAAGACTGTGAGTGCCAACTGACTTCAGCAGACTTTCTACAAGGCCTTAAGAGAGACCTCAATATTGCCCTAAAAGACTTATTAATGTTAAAATGAATCATATTTGAGTGTGACAACAGAAGAGACAGTACAAGAGATAAAATGCCTTCAGAGAAATGTAGTAAAATGAAAACACAAGACAATGGAGGGGAACAAAGTACGTGGAACAGACTTTTGAAACAAATCCTTGTATTTGTGCAGCAAATTTAATGAAAAAAAGACATTCTCTGATTTGTGAAAAAATGAAATTTCTTCAAAGAAATGACCACAACTAAGGCAAACCATCAGATTATCTTTATAACCTTTCACAAACTGTATTGAAACTGAGTTTGAAGGCTACTAGTGGGGACTTGGCAGGATAAAATTCAGTAGGCAAGCTCATGGACAGTACAATCACTAAACAAAGCTTTCCTTAAGAATGAATGTTAAAAATAACAGCAACTAGTATCTTAAAGTATCTCAATGTGATAAATCTGTGTAGTGAAAAGTGATAATATTCAAAACCAACCCCAAGAGTTCTAGCAGACACAGTTTAGGGTGGTGAAATAGCTTCCCCAGATGGTAAATAATTTCACTTATTACCATCAAGTCCCCAGTGTATTAAAGGCATCATCTAAACAGTGAGAGATGGCAACGATAAAACAGGACCCAGTGGAGAAAAAGAATGTCTGACTTAAGATAACAAAGCACAGATTTCAGTTATCTGCTGGTTTCAGAAATAATGTTTTAAAACTACTACCAAAAATAACTATCTTTGATGTTACAATGTGTAAAGAAGCCTTCAAAGTTAGAGATTTGCTTATTCTGCTTTGTGTTATACCTGATACTTTTCAGTTACTCTGAAATAACTCCAGAGAAAATCATGGGTTTTTTTCCTCTACCTTACTGTTAGTAGCTGCTGAATTTCATGAGAAGGGAAGGAAGACAACAAGAAAGCTAGAGGTGGGGAAAAAAAAACCCTTTCATTTAACAGAAGAGTATTTTTTCACTTTTTTTCCACATATTGTGCAAAACTGCATGAGAAGATACTGTACATCCAGTTTCTAAAGGCATAGGAAGTTGAGGAGGATGAATCCCCCATTGAGTTTTTCCATCATCACTCCACTTCCACCCTGTTCTATAGTACAGGGCTAATCTGGTCTTACCACTGCACCAGGCATCAGTCCCATCTGACTACCAAGTCCAGATTTCTCATCCACTCCTGCCATCTGAGCTGAAAATGGCTGAAAAAATAAGATAGGTGATTTTAGTTGTCAGTCATTTTGATGGCTCATAAAGCCAAAACCCATGCAACTGAATCTTCATTATTTGCATTAGCTTTGCACCACCAAGAACCAAATTCTTGTTCTAATCATTAAAATTGAAGTTCTTTCCTGTAAATTTGAGATGGTTTAGGGCTTCACAGACCAGCTGAATGCAACATATTGTCTGCTTACTATTCTGACTCTACCCTCACTTGAAAATGAATATTAACTAAAGTGAAAATTACCTAAAAAAAGAGGAAAGCCCCCAGTGAAATGAATTATTCTTTCACTATCTTCAAATTTAACTCAGACCTTAAATTCACCTGCAATACTCTTTCATATCTTCTAAGCCTTTTGTTTTCACTCACTGTGCTTCAGTTTCAGAAATATCTTCAGGTAAATGAAAATAGAGCTGATTTTATGATTTGAAATAAGAATTTTTAAGTGCCCTTATCAAGCAAAGTTGGAGGCCAGTGTTCTTCATGCCAATTCACAGAGACCAATGAGTTAGAGCTGGGAGAACCTTCAGTGCTCTCCTTCTGCAATCATGCAGTTGAAATTGAGAATTTTCTTTTGCTTTGTTCAGAGCTAGGTCCTCACTTCCTGAGAAGGAGCAACAGCACAAATGTGCAGTCAAGTCTTCTAAGGTTTGCAGTTTGTTCCTCATCAATCTGGTCCCCAAACACATGTCCTGCAAGGCTGGAGATTACCTAGCTTCAGAGACAGGAAGACAAATCAAAAATGTCTTAGGTGTCTGGCCACATCTATTCTTTCATATTTTCTGTGGATATCTATGAAGGATGGATCTTCAAGAGATTCCTCTGTGCTGAACATATTTAACTGGGCTGATTTTGCTGCCTGCAGGACTATTTGGAAAGGTGGTTAAATCACAAAATCCTAACCAAACCTGCACACTATTGGTGAATGAATATTTCAGCTTATTGTCAGTTTAACTGAAACTGAACCCTAGCAATGGTTTTAAATTTGGGCACACTGGCTTTCCTAGATGCTAAAAGCCATTGTGAAAGCTGTGTCCTTTCCAAGTTTTCTCATGTTCAACTTGCCCCAGATTGTCACAGAACTTGCACAGCTGCTAGCTGCTGTCCCTCATGACTGGGAGACATGAACTATGGGCAGTGTTCCACATTCACTGAAGCAAAGAGAAGTTCCTTGGTTTATCTTGCAGATCTGGCCCAAAGCTCACTTTACTTTCTACTAAAGCAAGTGTAAGATTTACCCTGCTTAGTCCATCTGGTCCTGGGTGGGTAGGATGCCCTGGAGGACCAGGGTCACCAGGCTGGCCAGGGATACCAGGTTCACCATCAATCCCTTGAGGACCACGAGGACCCTAGAAAGAAAATCAGAAATGCCATCAGTGTGCAAAGGGGTATTCATTAAAATCATTTTAACTGGCAAACAACTGCCTTATTTGTGATAAATCTGTATTTCTACAGAATGATCTCCAAACAAACAACACCCCTCGATGTTCCTGCCTTCAGATCAGAAGCACTGGCTAAAATTAGTCATAATTCAACTTCATTAGTTCAACTTCACCTGTTTCAGAACTCAAATGAAATACACAAGCAGCTAATAAAGCATTACTGGAAGGAAATCAATAGCATTAGGGCCAGTACAGATACCTAACAAATACAGGCTTTGAAGTGCTTGTCAACTGCTTCCCTCATCAGAAAAAAATGCTTGACTGTGGCAAGGAAAAAATATACTGCATAATCAGCTCTTCTATTTTAAGGATGCTTAAACTTAAAACAACAACAACAAAAGCCTGGCCCATTGAGTCATCTTGACAAACAACTATAATCAGATAGCTTGTATTTCCATGAGATGAGGACTGTGTTTCCTTGCAACCTGCAACACATTTCACTGGAATTTATGTCTGAACTAGTATGGTTTAGGTGTTAAAGAAAAAACATTCCCTTGGAAAAAGGCTACACTGGGCTAGCACTGACAAGAGGATTACTGGAAACTCCCAGAGTTATTGCTCTTAAATCTCAATCTATCTTTATGGTCTGAAAGTCCTATAAGTCTAGCAATCAGGGGAACACCTTTTTCTCATCAGACATACATGTTCACACACCTCACTGCTCACAGAATGCGTTGTGAATTGATGGGATTCTGAAACAGATGAGTAGATCTGTACACTTTGTATGGAGGAGAAGGTCCTAGCAGAAAACTTTAATTTTCCTACTAGAAACACAAGTGCATACTGCCAAAGGAGGCAAAAAAAAGTGAGTGATCTTTTTTTGACATATTTTTATAAAAGAATCTACTTTTTAGTGACCAAAAGTCACCTGCTTCGAGGGCAACACTGCAATCACCCATCTTAAAAACCAAAAAGTCCCCAAAAAGCATGTAGGTGGCAACTAACCAATGTTTGGTATTTTTTGATTAAATCTTGATTAAATTTTTATTAGCCTATTATTTATTTATATGTATAAATTCTAAAAAGCCCTTTCATTTTCTCTTACGCCCTGAAGGGCAGTGAGGTTAAAACCAAACCAAACCAAACCAAACCAAACCCCAAAGCACACCAAACCAAAACGAACAACAACAAAAAAACCCCAAAATTCATAAAATAATTCCCACAGTAGCCACCAGATGGCACCGTTTAAACAGGGAATGTGCTGATTCTGGCCCATTGCAGCTGATCTTCTGGAGACTGCATTTACCTAGATGAATTTTCTGAAGGGTGTCTGTAGAGGGTTGCAAGCTTCATGATGTATTTTAAACAAACTGCAAACAATGTGCCGAGAAATTGTCACAATATAAAGTGCAGGTGGAAGCTAACATATTTTTTTTTCCATGAGTATAAACAAAAAATCCTGTCCTGTCAGTCAGTCCATAACTAAAGAAGTGTTCCTTGGTCTCAGACCCACACTCTGACATACACAGAGCTCCCCAGAACATTTGACAAAACATTTTCAAGGAAGATAACTGGTTCCTATTACCTTGATATTCCTTGAAATCAGTATCATAACCTTGAGTCAAAGGAACTCAAAAGTATTTGTAGCTTTTTGGTATTTTAGGTGCTTCTGGTCACTACTCTGTAGGGACATACAGGAGAATCATGGCATAGAATTCAGGAATTATTTAGTGCCTCATCACTAATGTTGCCTGGTAGCAAAGGACTTCAGATGACTCTGTAAACACAGTCAGTATTCCTCTGCACACCACAAGATTTCACAATTACTCCCAGAATTCTTTCATGCATCTTGATATTCATCAGACAAACATCTGCTGGTGACCTAGAGAGCAGCAGTGGCTTGGCCACCCTCTCAAAGAAAGTGCATGTCTACTCCACTGCTTTAGGAGAAGTGCCATTACCATCTAGGGACAACTGGTGCAAACTGGGGAACAGCACAAAGGAGGCAGTTTTAGGCCTCTACCTAATGGCTTGCTTTCTCCTGAGGGACAGGAAAATATTCACAAAGAAATTACAACAATACAACTCTTTAACATCTGCTTTTAGCAGTTTCTGCTCTTTCACCTACCTTTTTCAACAGGAAAGCATCTTCTCTGGTATTTTTAGCACACCCTTTTGGCATTTCTGTGGTTCTCCACATTCAGACACTAAAATTCCCTTATGAAATATTTATTTCCATTGAGCAATCCTGATTATTTTCACCAGCACACCAACATATGTAGTCACATTTTAACTCCTGCTAACTTCTTGACACTCAGAGCCCCAGAGTGTGGCTCACACTGCTTCTGATGCACAGGAGTAACCAGCAAAAAGGCTTTTACTGTAAATACTCTTAAACCTCTGTTAATTGTCTCAAAACATTCAAGTCTCAACCTACCCAGGGAATGGCAAAATAGAAATGTTTTTCTGTTTGTTGCCTGAATTCTTGGAAAATTTGAGGAAAGTTCTAGAATTCTAGGAGCCACGGAGAGAGTTTAAACCCACCTAACCTGTTGAGGTTAGTCAAGTATTTATTGCTGAAATATTGCATCACTTACAGGTCTTCCTTTGGGTCCTCGTTCTCCTCGTGGTCCTTGTGAGCCTGGAGGTCCCTAAAAGAAAGATCAAAATTATTAAGTACCTTTTAAACTAGCTAACAATCAATATAGCTCTGAAAATATGAAACACAATGCTTATTTGAAAATTGATTTGTGGTGTGGGTTGGGTTTTTTTCCACATTATCATAACTAAAACAGCTACAATCAGCAAGTATATGATATTTCTTCTCAACTGTATATTGCCCTGAAGGGAGTAGAACCAGGATACAGAGATCTACCAAATGATTTAATCTCTGAGGTGCTCCACAATTTAATTTAGCAAAGGTTTTCTGAATGCTGGAGGCTCTCAATGCAGAGATGTAAAGGTTTGAGTCACCCTTCTTGCTAGCCCAGAACGGATCTCTGCTTTGCCACAGTCAGGAAGCACACTGCATCTCCTTCTCCTGCTAGATCCCTGCTAGGAAAACACTCCCCAGCATCGACCATACACAGAGGTCCTCAGAGCTGTATGTACAACAAGTACATATGCCTTCACTTAGGTCATGGGCTGACCTGAAACTAGGGAAAAAAATCCCATTCTCTGGTTGCCTACTCAAATCCAGCAGCTTTGAAGACAATACAGCCCCAGAAGAGTCCTCCTTTGTAACATCCTCACAATACAAAACACAATTGGCAGGAACTCAAGAGAAGATCAAAAAATACTCACGGCTGGTCCCGGGCGGCCTCGTATTCCTGAAACCTAAAGAAGACAAAATTTACCCCACAAAATTATGGCTACATTTGTCATGACTACTCTACAGAAAAATAATTCTTGACAAGTAAATAGCAAGAGAGAAAAGTACCAGGCAAATGTTAAGGCTCTTGGGGAGGAGAAATAAAAATAATTCCACTGGTTATCTTTCCAGTTTGGAGTCCTTTTATAAGCAAAAATGAGAAAAATCTTGGAAGTTTCACTAGAAAAGATTAAATAAGTGAATTACAGTGATTTAATCTCCAGTTATCAAATCTTTAATTTGTCTTCATGACAGAAAGGGATAATAAAGATGGAAAGTGACAATTTATGCCACCAGTTTTCTCAAGTGTCTCTACACTTTCCAAACACTAATTTACCATTATACATCTATGACTAACTATAAAAATAAATTTCATGACAGACTTTTCTCAAAATGCAATTGACTGGAATTTCTGATGTTATGTAGGTGGAACAGGGCAATAAATTCCACTCCTTTCATTTCTGGGCTGTACATTTCTGGTTTATTTCCTGCAGTTCTGCTTTAAAGTACTAAAATGCACAATTCTCACATGTCCTGATAAATGAAGAAATAATGGACTTACAGGTGGCACTATTCCAGGTTCTCCTTTTTGTCCCTGGTGGAAGAAGGTACAAAGATGTAACATGGCAGAAAAATAAATAAAAGTACAATTCACAGTACCAGTTTCACCAACACCATCCCTGTGCCTGTGACAGATGCTAAGAGTAATTATACAACTGAGAGTAAAGTACCTGTGATAGCTACTCCGTGCTGGTTTTTAATGACTATGGGCAGGGATTAAATGAAGGCTGTAAGTTAACAAAGTTTCTCCATCTGTGTAACATACTGTCTGAAAGAAGAGTCAAACTATTAAATTATCATGGTATTTAAGTACTGGAAACATTTGTGTTTGATGAATTGGTTCATAGGAAATGCAGAGCAGAGAGCACCATTCAGATTCCATTTCTTCAATTTACTAAACTAAAATTCATCTAATTATATCTGTTGACACAATGCAAAATGGTATCACAGAGTTTTCTTGGAACAACTTAGTATCTTAGAAGCTCATTTATCAGAACATACTTTAATTTCTTTTGTAAGAGTAGATCTTATCTTTCATTGCATCCTAGGAGAGATGCTGCCCACAAAGCCAAGGCTCTGTGCAAGAACACGTGGTCCCAGTGCTACCTACTGCACACTGGGCATCTAACTCTTAGCAAATAAAAACCAAGCTGCAGGTTTGAACAGTTTGGCTTCTAATGACCCCTTTGTGCCAGTCTGTGGCACTGCTAGAGGTGAAATAATCAAACTACTAACAACGGAATTCCTTTGATGTAGACAGCAGGGACTTTTGGCCAGGGGATTCTCTGTATTAAGACCAGGATTTTTGCCTGCATTCCAGTATTTTTTCCATGTTGACTGCAGTCTCCCTAGACATTGAGGAAGACCAAGAGGAAAGAACTGCTTTTAACATAGCATATATTTAATTTCTGTGAAGTGCTCTGAGCAGATGCTAGGGATGTTTTCAACAGTTATAATATATTTAAAAAAAAAAAAAAAGGGAAATGAAATCTTACCTTTCTTCCTCTACCTATTAAAAAAGACAAAAGAAGAAAAGAGAGGAAATTATTGTCCATAGTCTGAAAGACAGAACACTGAAAGAGTTAAGTGAGCCATCCTCCATGCTGTTTGCAGTTTGCAGTGATGTCCCCTGATTCTCAATTGTTTTCAGCATAGCACAGAATAAGAAAAAGCACTTTAGGAAAGCAGAATATCTTGTGGGGAACCTTCAGAAGCTGACCAAACGACTGACAGAAGAAATTGCTTTAATTGTTCTGTGTAGAATGTAGTTGAAATAATTGCACACACAGTATTAATAAGCATTAATTGCAAATTAAGAGATTTTCTTTTAGTGAAATTGAGGGGATTGCTTCATCCACATCTCTTCAGGAACAAGAAATGGACTGAAAAATACATAATCTTTAAGGTATGTAACAAAGTATGTAAACAGAAAGTTAATAATACTTGATGCAACTATTTTTTTGTCTCACAAAAGGATCAGGTGTCTGTGTTCCCACTTTGGGGAAACACTTTCTACTGTTTGCATATAGTTTTTACATTTATTCCTCTATTGGAGGGACTTCAACTTGAGCATTTTATTAAAGCATGCATTGATTTATTTTATATACATAATAAATATTTATCTTAATATGTTTGTTTGCATTTATCTTTATATACATATATCTTGCAGTTCCAGATGAATGACAAAAAGAATTCAACTTCCTTGAAATATAAGAATACAGACCAACTTTTTAGTTATAAAGCCATTTATTTAGGCTTATATTAGATTCTTACTGAGAAGAAAAATATTTCCAGAGTGAGCTCAGCCACAAGCCAAGATGGAAGGTGACTGCCAAGTATCTACTATGTTTAAACTTTCACCATGGAAATAGTATTAGAAATTTCAGTATCATGAGGTTCCTAGTTCATTATGCTGTCTCTCCCTTCAAAAAAGCAAGCTGGAAAGCAATCTTACCAATGTTGGCATCAAAATCACGTGTTGTATGAGGACACACGGGACAGCACTCTCCTGGGGGCACCTGAGGGTTCTCACACTCCAGCATATCTTGACACTGAATTTCATCACACAGAATAGCTCCATTGTCACAGACACAGATTTGGCATGGTGAGGGCTTCCAAATATCCCTGTTCAGGTACATCTGGCCATTCTGAGTGCAGGCTATTTCTTCAGCATCTTCTCCTGGGATAGGACAAAGAATATACAATGCATTTTCCAACTGTGAAATCAAAGAAACAAGAAGGAAAGAGCACCTACTGAGATGAAAAGCAGCAGCATGCACACAAAGAAAACAGTCCAACAACATAGCTGATGATGATACTAATGACTTTTAAACATCAGTCATCTTAAACATCTTCCTGATATTACCACTTCTACAGATAAAAACTGCATACAAATACCTCTTCAAGATTTTAATTCTATATTAAATATTACCCTGTGTGGCTATTTCTACAGCAAAAGCACTGACTATATGCATATGTCCTATCTACATAGTCACACATTTTGATGGAGGTCATTCCATTTAGTGATTTTTAACCTAATCCACTCCATTTACAGAAGGTTTTCTTTCTTTTCCTTGAATTCTAATTCAGAACTAATTTCTTGCCAGTTATTTAGAAATCCATCCAATAGCTTTTGCTGTCTCCTTTCCAACCAATCTACTGACACCAAAGCAGAACAATTTCTAGGGGTTGAATTTATACCTTAGAAATTCCATCAATTTCCCCATGTAACTGATGGCAGCATTTAAGGGGATATAACCATCTGTTGAGGTACTGTTTTATCCCTACTTAAGTCTATGTCTTTGTTTCCTTCCTACTCTGTAGGCAAAACCACCAAATCTCTGGATTTTATGTTAGTAATGAAGTGAGTATCTCTCAGTATCTCTCCCTAAAAATAAAATATATCTGCCAAAGAATTACAAATCATAAAGGGAGAACTTTTCTTTGGCTATCAATATTTTACAGAATGTCCTATCAAAAAAAAATGAACCACTTTTTTCCCCTTGAATATTTCATCCTCTAAAGGGACTTAAGTGCCTATAAAAACTGTCTCTTGGCTTTTCCTGGACAACAGGTCACAAACCTGCAAACCGAGAACCCCGATGCGATGACTCCCTCCTGGGAGTCACACACAGTCCAGAATAATTCACCTGACCCCTGAACTGCTGTGGAGAAGTAATCTTACTGGGGTGGGAGATCCATCTGACCACAGAAACTTTCCTATCCAGAATGTCTTTGAAATGGGACAATACAGTTAAATTCAGCATCTGAAAATTGCCAGAGAGCCCTAACTTCTCACTGATACAGGGACTGAGAAGAGGGGCAATTTTATATACATAGAGACATATATATATGAGACACATCCCACTTGTCACAGTTTGCAACTATTGTTTTTAGGAAAACCTGTTACTGGTGTAGACATTAACAGCTCTAAGCTGTTCCACTGTTCTATGCATCTCTGTCCTAATTTAAACCAGATGTAAACAGACAAATCACAAAGTGATAAATAGTAACAGATTTGGAATTTCATTTCAAGCCTTAATTCGAGTCCAGTTACTCTGTCAATGTCAAAGCTTGGAGAAATGGAGCAGATGTGTCATTAACTGTTGCCTGCCATCATCAACTTCTACATCTTTCTAACAGAAATGGACATCCAAACTTCAGAGAGTTGTAGTCAATGGGGCAGAATCTGGTTGGAGGTGTGTTACTAGTGGAGTCCCTCAGGGGTCGGTGCTGGGACCGGTGTTGTTCAATATCTTCATCAACGACTTGGATGAGGGTATAGAATGTACCCTCAGCAAGTTTGCTGATGACACTAAGCTGGGAGGAGTGGCTGACACACCAGAGGGCTGTGCTGCCATTCAGAGAGACTTGGACAGGCTGGAGNCGCCTGGACATGTTCCTATGTGACGTACTCTAGGTGGCCCTGCTCTAGCAGGGGGGGTTGGACTAGATGATCTTTCGAGGTCCCTTCCAACCCCTAGGATTCTGTGATTCTGTGATTCTGTGTGAAACTTATACAAGATCCCTTGAAACTACCAGGTCACTTGAGAAAAATTTCTACCAGGTCACTTGATAAAAGGACTTGAAGGGGTGCTGCAGAAGCTCCAGAGGAAATATTTTCAGTGTGAAGTAAAGACATCAACCAAGTGTGCTGTACAGTCCATTTAGGACACTGTGAGAATCACTTTCCAAAGTGCAGATGATATTTTGGAAGCCACTCCTCTCACTTCTCCTTTGTGCACATGATACAAGGCGCTGTCTGACACAGTCAGCCTTTTCCCCCCAGATGTCTGGCATATGGTCTGTATCTTCATTTATCACCCACACAACTCCTTGTGCTGTTCAGAAGAGCAGAAGTTTGCAGAAGTTTCTAAGTTACTGAACCCAAAGTCAGCATTCTGTCATAACTTCAAATAAACCACATAGCAACTGCTTTGGCAAATCAGTGAGGAGCCAGATGGTGACCAGCTTCTGCCTGCGTCCAGCCTCAGGAAGATGCAAAGGCAGAGGAAAAGAGCACAGACCAACTCCTGCAAGGGTACTCAGAAGCCCATTTTCTTATCAGATTGCAGGCATGATGATAATAAATAAATAAATAAATAATCTCACCCCACAATACTGCCCAAGCCCCCATTTCTAATTTTAACTATTTTGATGCTTTTGGTGCTTCTGGTTTTCCTTTCTGCTGTGATTGCACTGCACTAAGAGTAACCTGAAAGAGCAGCTATTTCAAAGCCAACTCAACCCACAGGCACATTTTGACATTTTCCTCTCAGGCCTGAACAGCAGGTATGTTATCCACGTACACCCAGCCCAGGAAAGGCAGCAAACTCTCTTGTTCCAGCACATCCTGCCTGGGTTGGAATCCTGCAAGGTTTTTAATGACCAAGACCAATTCACAAACTTCATTTCCCACGTTCTTTCTACTTCTGCAGTTGTAACACAAGGTGCTGGATGGCTTGAGAGGTAGCTTTGGAAATTCTTAATGGGGCAAGAGCATCTTCCAGCCCATAAACCAACTCCCTTCTTACCAACAAAAAGTACAACTCTGGGATTGAAGCCAGCTAGGAAATCTAAGGGGTTGTGAATCCATTGAAGGAAGAAGAAATAACCTCTGATATATTTACAGATTCCATCATTCATGAGCTTGCACAACCAACCTTTGTGAAAGAAGATGTCAATGAACAGCCCAGTAAGTACAATGCAATTCTTTTGCTGCTCTCAATCTGTTGGAGAATTGGTTTGGCTTTAGAGAACCATTTGATCAGAAGTCAAACATTCTGTTGTAAGCCAAGATACTGGGAGACTGGGCAGTAAAAATCACATACTGCAGGCCCAGTTTGTTGGAACACTGCAATTCTACTAAATCCGGGGGGATGGAACCCATTCCAGCCAGTAGATGGCTGTCAAAGCCCATCATCATCGTCATCATCACCACGAGCAAGTGTCAAAACACTCCGTGCAGCTCAGGCATCCAAGGCACACCCTGCTCTGGGCATTTTGTGTGGAGCTTGTTTTCCTTTCAAGTAAATTTCTCTTAAAGTTAATAACCACTCCTCAACAAGCCAACAACAGTGGTTTAAAGTGTTTTAAGAGTCCACATATGAAATAATTTTGATCTTGCACTGCCAGATATACATAAATTTGAAAGTAACACCTGGAAATTCACTGCTGCCTGGTTTGCTGTTTAAAACTGCTGCTCCTTATTGTTTTCTTGCTTTTTTCATTGACTTCTGGTTTCCTTCTTGCATGTGAAGGTAAGTGAAGCTTGGGCATGGAACCAGGTGCAACAAAAAGAAAGGAAGGAGGAAAATAACAGCATGAAAAGAGAAGGGTGGAGGAACACGGTGTCTTGAGCAAAAAGATTAAGGGGAAAAAAAAAAAGGAGAAAAAAAAGTTTACTACACAGAGGGAGGCTTACTGAAGCTGTCATCCTAAGGTCTTATTTTGGCTTGCAGTGTTCTTTAAGTTTCAAAAAAAAAAATCTCTCCAGGATGAAAAATTGAGTTTCAAGTTATGGAATACAAAATTTAATCCTGCTGACTCACAAAGCAGAGGTGCAGAAGTAAATCAAAGTGAAAGATGATGTGTGCTAACAACCATTTTGCAGATGTACTGTTGTGCATGTGTACAGGCTGCCAAGTGAGGGACAAGAGGAGCCTGGTGTTAATAATCTTAGCTTGTCAGCCTTTTGCAACAATAATGTGGGGCTTGATCCAGTTCCCATTAAATCAATGAAAAAAAAACCTCTCATTTACTCCAGTAAGAATCAGACTGCCTGTTTTGTTTATCTATTCATAACTTTTTTTTGGAGTGGTGATAAAAAAGGCATTATCCAAATTACTGTGCCATGCAAATTATAATATAAACACCAATTATTTTGAAAATCAGATACTTTGCAGGAGTGCTGATAAATACAAAACCTATTTTGCATCTGTTGCACAGAAACAATTCTTGTTACTAATGATTAACACACACAGTTCACATAAGTGCTTTACAGCTACATACATGAGGATGAACCTGAAGGTCCAGATGAACATTTCATTTTGCATTTCCCCTATAACCTCCTAAGGGAATTTGTCTTATGTGATCCTACTGGCTGCACTGTGACATCTCTGTCCCCAGGCCCGTTTGATTCCAGCTGCTGATTTCAGACAGATTTGACTGAGACCTTGTGAGAGACCAGGTCACTAAGATAACTGTGCTCCTGCAAATTCTGTGAACACAGGGAGTCAGGAAGAAAAGGGAATTCCAAACCAGTGCCTCACCAAGGTTCCCTTGTAAAACAAGTGGATAATAACAAATCCCTTTTGCTGTACTTTTGGGAATGCACAGGACACCATTTAAAACACAAACCAGGTTTCATCAGAATTGTTTCTTTGGAAAAGAGGTTGGGTTCTTTAATCCATCCTGCAGAATTCCTGCTTAAAAAATTCTAGGGGATAATTAGCAAAATTGACAACAAATGTTTTTAAAAGCAGACCACAGATTAAAAGATGTTTAACAGTCTTAATTCCAAATGGATTTTCAATGTGATTCAGGGGGTCAGCCCTCTAGGCAGAGAGCTGCAACCCTTTGTGCCTTGTCTCAGAAGTAGGAAAGCCCCAGGGTGTTCTGCTAAATCATGTAGGTAATTTTAAAACATGCAAAATTACAGGCTGACTGGTTTTCCCTGCAGAATACACAAATAATATTAAGTATGAGTAAATACTACTAAGTATCAAGGTGCAAGTCAGCTCCCAAGCAGAGACAATTTGTGTAGCAGTTAACCAAGGCCTGACTAAAGACGTAGGCTTTGCAGCTGGCCACTTGCTTCTGGCTCACACTTAAGGGGATGTGAGATTCACCAACCCAGAAAATCCAACCTCCAAGCTCCAAAAAACAGTCTAAAGGCAGAAAGCAACAGCTACCCTGGCTCGGGAGAAGAGGCAAGCTCCCAGGTGAAAGGTTCCCTGAGTAAGATCTGGACACTGGGTTTTGTCTCTTCTACAAAATTGTGCCACAATAATTAATTCTGCTTTCCACTCAGTGCTGTGATTCCAGCTTTGGCTGAACAGGGAAAATTGAAAAGGAAAAAATATAGGATACCATGAGACTCCTCTGAATGAATTTTAATTTAACATCCAAAGTATCCAACTGTTTCTCCATTTTTGGGTTGGTAGTCTGCATTTCTCCAATGCACAAGTTCATGTAGCTATGTCTCCATCAGTGTGAACAGGAGTTTTGCTTGCCTTTTTATGGATAATTTCCAACACAGAACAATAAGAACAATGTTTTTATTACAAGATTCAACACACGCTGGATACAAAGGCAGAATAGGGGAAGATCCCTTCCAGTAAAAAGGATTCCTCTTGCTGGTCCCACAGCACTGTCCAATGTTTATTATACTGTTCAATTCCCTAAGAGCATCTGATGATGTTGCATCTGCATATTAAGCTCACTGCTCCTGAGCTACTGAACAAGACTGAATCCTTCTAAACACCCCATCTTATGCTACAGACAGGGCAGGAAACTGCACCAGCAACACTGCTGAAAGACTGGTCAGGCTGGGCCTTCTCTGTTGCTTACTTTACAGTCTTGGACCTGCATTCTTCAAAAGCACTTTAGCTCACTAGAGTTCTCCCATGGATAAGGTAAGATGTAAACATGTTTCAAGTTTGCTTTTCCCTGTTTTTACCTTTGTGCACAAGTAAGATGGCTGGCAACATTGATGCCTGCAGGAGAATAGAGTGAAGGACTTTGAAGAGCCTGATCTGCCATCAGTGCTTAGATGACTACCCTCATATGACAGCAATGAGGCCTCAAACATAGAGTGGGAAACAAAATTGCTTCCAAATGTCTAAACCAGCACCAAAATTCTAGTGGGGAGGCACTCAGAGCACACCTGAGAAAACACCCTCACAGATCTCAGCGGATGGAGCAAATCAGTCAAAGCTGAAGTCTGCAGCAGGGTGCCTGGTCTCTGTAGCCACAAATGCCCTCCTTGGACTTGATCAGGCAAGGCAGTTACAGTTCATCTATAGCCACCTGAACCCAGTGAAGAAGCCTCACCAGAGTGCTTACACAGCAAATTATGTTTTGCCCTTTCAGAAGAGTCTGGAGGCAACAGAGATCATTTGTTTTTTCTAAGTGAAGCACTGAAGCACATTCTTGACTCTGGGATGACACTTTCAAGCAGAATCCCTTCCATTTGCATGAAGACTGGCTGGTCCCACAAAAACAGAAGATCTTTTGGCAAGAAGCTTACAAAGAGAGCATGAAACAAGAGCATTTCAGTCAGCAGAGGCAGAACAGGGCCTGGGCAAACCACTGCTGAGTGCTTGCAAGTTCAGCAATACAGGCATTGTCTTTAAAATTAAAACAGAATTAAAACTGCAATTAGCACATTTCCTAAAATGGGAGGGGCTTCATTCTGGAAGCAAACATTCTCCAATGGTGGGAATTCTGCCCACCCTGCTGCCACTGCAAATTAAAGCAAATCTCTCATCTAATCTCAGGATATAAGAAACTGGGTATAAGGTATTTAAACCCAAGTCTAAACCAGAAAGATTACACTGAAAATTTAATAATCTTCTACTGTCTACTTTGGCTTACTGTTCTGGAATCCATGAATGTTGGGTTTTGGTCTTCCCAAAATCCAGTCTTGCACTGCTATGCATCAGTAAAAAATAATGCAGTTTGGCTGTGAAGAAAATTCTCTCAGTTGCTTCCTGTGCCAGTATCAGCAAGACACAGCTTCCTCTCATCCACATTGGGATGCCTGTAGTAAATTTATCAGTAAATTTAACCAGTTCTTTGGCAAAGAGAAAATTCATAACCCCTAACTGCAGTCTAACCTTCTCTTCCCTGCACCCATCTATCCAAGCTCAGAAGTTCCACTGTTCTAGTTTCACATACCCTATAATACTCAGTCTAACCACGCACTGCAGAACAACTGGTTTGTCTTCCTTTTTTTGGAGGATTTAGCTCCTTTGAAGTTGGACAAAATGCATGTGGGTCTCTTCTTATTACAGCTGAGAGAAACACGCTGCTGCCCAAACATCCTTGTTCTTTGAGGATATAGACATCAAAGTTCAATAGAAACCTATCATTACACACTGCCTTTTCCACAAAGCTTTTCTACATTGTGGTTTGCAAAGTGGACTCATGTAATTCCCTAAATGTATCCTTGCTGGCTAGTATCACCCTCTTTTTTCAACTAAAAATAAAGATTTGTAATTAGTAAGAAAATTCTATTCCATAATTGAAAATCCGTGCATTCCTACAGGCTCAGCATTTCAAACTGAAGCTAAAACTACCCAGTGTTTGGGTGGAGTAGGAAGGTATGGCTGGAAAGCTATACTCAGAATATGCTGTTTGTACAGCAAAGCTTTTCATTTGGTGAGACTCCAGGCCTCTGAGAAATAAAAAAAAAAAGAAAGAAAGAAGAGTGGTAACAAAGTCTGCAAAAATTCCAGGAACAAAACCTCGTTTTCTTTTCTGCTACCATTACCTTTACCACACTTCAGACAACTCAGTCAGCAACTTCTGGTTTCAAGATGACATGGAACAGGCTTTGGCAGCCCTCAGGCTGCAGAGCATCAGGGATGAAGCTTTTAAAGCAGCAGCCTAGTTTTAAGTGTAATCTAAAGATGAAGAGACAGCAATTTAGGTGCATCTCATGCCCAAGTGTTTAACTTCTTATGAAGTTAAATACTTAACTTGCAAAAAAAAAGACTCAACCAAGAAGAAATCCTATCCACCCTGTCAGTTAGATGCACAACACTGATAAATGCTCTTTACAAACACACATACCAGCCATTACTTAGCTCTCCTACAGGATTATGGTTTCTGGGACAGAGGAAATGAAATGCTTTCCTGCAGGCTCTCCTGCTCATATTTGCTGGATATCCTTCCATACTACAAGGATGAAGCCTTATGAACTTTTATCAGGCAAATAGTCCATACTATAAAGGTCTTGAATGAATTAAAATTCAAGCAGGGATGTGCAGTTTAAAACAAACCAGCCATCATCACCCTCCAGCAACTGTTTGCTTTGAACTTGAAATCTACCTTCTATTTCCCTTAGTTCCTCCTTTCAAAACTCTTTATCATTTTCAGATCTTTTTAATATTATCCTATTCTTGTTTCTTTCATATGAGCCTTTAAAAGCTCAAGAAGGCAGAGCTTTTAAAAGCTCAAGAAGGCAGCATCCAAGTTGCAAGAACATTTTTTATCCAAAGTAAAGCTGTACCAATGCTGACATCTCTTTGCACAAGTTAACTCTCACAGCAGACTGAGGAACTGCAATCAGGTGCATATAAATTCATAAAATACAGACAGACTTTTTATTTTCCCTTTTGTAAAAGAAAGCTCAGTTTAACAGTGAAAATATCTGTCCTTTACCTATCTCTAAAAATACATTTTAGTTGTAAATACCCAGCTGGGAGAAAACCAAACCAAACCAAAACAGAACAAACCCTACTGCCTTATTTATTTTTATTAAGTCTTCAATACTATTGACTGATAAGCTTTGGGTACAGAGCCACCAGCATCAAAAGATGCCCATTAATGTTAGGGGGCTTTAATGTCATGCAAAGCATTATTGTGTTACATTTAAAGGCAGTGAAATTTCATAATGCATGGCATCACTTCAGCTCCTTATAAACACTTCACAGGGTATTTTCTCTCCAATGCAGGAGACTGCAACAAGTAAGAACAGCCCAAGTACTTCTTTAACCTTACAGTTTAGTACTTTTCATAAAGGACCTAAAGATCATTTCCAGTGTCCTGTGGCCTCTACTTGAATAGGGAATTATCACAGGTTTTGCATGTAAGCAGTATTCTGTGGCTGATGAAGTAGCTTGGCATATGTAGAATTAGAATCATAGTATCATTATGGTTGGAAAGGATCATCAAGTCCAACCTTCATCCCAACATCTCTCTAACCACTAGACCATAACCTCAAGTGCTACATCTACTTGTTTTCTAAACACCTCCAGGGATGGTGACTCCACCACCTCCTCCCTGGGCAGCCTGTTCCAGTGCCCAACCACTCTCTCAGTAAAGAATTTCTTCCTAATCCCCAATCTAAGCCTCACCTGCAACCTCAGACCTAGCATACAAACATGATACAGCTCCATTCACCATCTCTCCAAAAAATTTTAAGTGAATCCCTGGAGAAGATCACTTAATGTTTTTCTTGGTTCAGATAAACTCCACCTTATTACAGGCTCACCTGAGCCTTACAGGGTCTTACTTTCCCTCAAAGAGCACCTTCCTTTCCCAGCTTTTTATGTCCCTATGCAATTTCACTTCCTGAACCACAAACCCCTTTTATTTTACCTTCTTTCCCCAACCCCAAAATTCCTCCTTTGAAATTCTTTACTTAAGAAAATGCCTATCTTCCCTTTACTCCAGCTTATGGATCTTTGTTACATCCAGATGATACCTTAACATTACAATTTCCCATTCAACAACTGCCCAATCAGATTGTGTAAGAATCAGTAACTCCACAGCAATTCAGGGTTGTTAAAATGGAGTAATTTTTCTTAAGAAAAAGGCAACAAAAAAAAAGGGTGCTAAAGGGAATAAGGAGTGACTATTTCAGTCACTAAGGATTCAAACCAGTGGTTAGTTAAGACAGACAAAGCTGTCAGGAATGAGTGTCCTGTAGTGGACCAAAACCACGAGCCACACAACTGATCTGCACATAGACAGGTTAGGGTATGAACAATGAGCCAGAGTGTGTCATACATGCAGGGAGACCAAGCTCTCTATGTCTTGCCAGGCAGAGCTGCCATGCATGTGTGCTGTGCCCAGATCTTCCAAACACTCAATGAACAGCCTGCACTGAAGAGCAGCTTTCGAAGTGTCTTCAGGAATAACAACTTCTGCCTTAAAGAAAACAGTGATCTAAAAGTGGAAAGCTAACACACCAATGCATGTCTCCTTGGCAGACCACCCACAAGACTTTTTGCATACCTTCATCAGGCCTTCATCACCGAGTAGAGAACACCCTATGAATTAATTCTTCACTACTGTTATTCATCAGGGTCTTATTCAAAGTTTAAAGAAAAATCCTTCAGGGTTTGAGGTCTCCTGGCATCTACCCATTGTCATGAATCTGACTATTACAGGTGAGAAGGACAATGGACAGAAATGTGTTAAATAAGGAAAAGGAAAGCCAGGAAATTTTTCACAGGCTAAATATACAGAACCTCGACCTCAGTTTGTGTGAACAGGTACAGCTGCACTGAAGTTACTAGACCAACATCATAGAAACAGAAATGTCTGGGAAGGGACCTCCAGAGGTGATCTGATCCAACCCCCCTGCTAAGAGCAGGGACAGCCTCAACTGGAGCAGGGTGCTCATCACCAATAGACTCTCCCACTGTTTGCAATCCCCCTTCAGCAGTCATCTGCTGCACCCCTTTTAAACAAGTGGCTGTGTAGCAATTTTCAGCTCTGCAGAATGAGAGATGCATGTCTAAGTGTGGTCCTCTGCATTGTATCCCTAAAGAACAACACAACTGATGGACCAGAAGGATACGAAAAGGAAGATATCATTTTGCCTTTGGCAATGAAAAATATATAAATGGATATATTGACTGCATTGTCTCAAAAGGGAAAACTGCCCTTCCTAAAGCTCACTCTTACCATGTCTGTAACTGCATTCCTGCATGCTACAGACATTGAAGAAGAGAGCAAACTATTTTCAGAGTGATAAGTCTGACAAGAAAAGATAGCAACCACCTTACTGGAAACAGACGGTTTATGCTGCTAAGCTATAGATAAAGTTGTGTCAGCATTTCCATAAAAGGCCTCTCTGTTTCCTGCAGTTTTCAGGCTGGCAGGCAACATTTCTTACATCAACTAACAAGATACAATCATAATAGTAACCTGGAAAAATTGGGGGAAAAGTCATTCTTGAGGGAACACTGGAAAAGAGAGAAGAGAGTTGGTTATGGCAGCAGATTGACAGCAGATGTATCCCAGCCATTCCCTGATTTCTACCAGAAACAAGTTATGCAAAGAGGAAGAACATGGTCTTCCAAGAGGAAGACCTGTTGGAAAACGAAAATCACACACATAAAATAGCTATTTGTGATAGATGGAAAAGGTTAGGTCTTAAAAAAATAATAATTAAAAAAAATCATTGTATCATGAATGAGCCAACACAGATGAAAACTTCTATACATATGATATATAAAACATATCAATATTGCTGAAAGAAACCCCAAATGAACAAACAGCATTCAGATACATCTCAGAAAATAGCAGTTCAGCTCTGTCCTTCCCAAAAGCATTTAATGAATTTGATCTAGAACTGATAATTATCTAGGATAATTTAATGCTTGTACACTGTTGTCTATTGAAAATTAATTGTTTTAAGATTTATGTAAAAAGTTAACATAATAACATTTCTCTTACTACTCAGTCCTGGATCCAACCCAGAATTTAACATTATTTTTCAGCCCCCTCCAATTTAAAAATCACAAAAGCATTTTTTAGCTTCATTAAATCTGGATCAGGCTCTCCTTTTTACACTTAGACAATCCATTTCTCTGTGCTCTTGTGTTAGAAACTTTGAGGCATTCGAATTTCCTCTCATATTTGGGGCACAAATCCTTTCTTGACAAGGAATTTGCTCACTGCTTGATGGGGTACTTTTTGACAGGGTTTATTGGTGGTTGTAGGGTGTTTGGGTTTTTTTAGTGTTGTAACTGAAAATGAATAATAAATTAAACACTGTCAATGTGACAAATTGAATTTGTATCAGATGCTGTGAGCTACTGCAGGTACTCTGATAGATAAGAGAATGTACAAAGTGCAACAAAGGTTACACCACCTAAAGCTAGGTAATAGCACTCATATATAGAAAAATATCCATTAAAAAGTGTTACATGAATTAAATATATATTTAAAATTAAATCAACTATGTGTTTGGGAACCCCCCAAAATATTTAGAAGCTTGAAGACCTGTTTTGGTTTTGAGTGTCTGAGTAACCAAGCTAAGCCCTGAGCTCTGTGACATTTTCACACAATCACAGAATATTCATGGTTGGAAACGACCTCCTAGATCACTGAGTCCAAGCATAGCCATAACAAAAAAACCACCTCAATACCCTGATCAAACAGGACTTCAAAACCACAGAATAACCCCCTACGTGCCTGCCACCAGAGCATGTCCTGAAGCACCAGGTCTACCTGTTTCTTAAACACCTCCAGGGATGGTGACTCCACCNGCTCTCCTCTGGACACCTTCCTGCATCTCAAGGTCTTTCCTGTGAGGGGCCCAGAACTGAACACAGTACTCGAGTACTCGAGATGAGGCCTCACAAGTGCTGAGTACAAGGGCATGATCACCTCCCTTCTCCTGCACACTCCATTTCTGACACAGGCCAGGATGCCTTTGGCCTTCTTGGCCACCTGGGTACACTGCTGGCTCATGTTCCACTTGGTGATGACCAGCACCCCCCAGGTCCTTTTCTGCTGGGCAGCTTTCCAGCCACTCCTCCCCAAGCCTGTAGTGCTGCTGAGGGTTGTTGTGACCTAAATGCAGGACCCAGCACTTGGCCCTGTTGTACCTCATACAATTGGCCTCAGCCCATTGATCCAACCTAATTTTGGCAGGGGAGTAGCCTCCTGTACAGTTTTGTAGTAGTGTGAACACACACAGACAATTTAATGATTAATGATTTAATTTTTTTGATTTTTAATGATTAATGATTTAATTTTCTGATTTAATTTTCTTCCACCAGGTGCAAATACATGAGGTCAAAATGGGACTTTCTTCAAGATCAGGAGTAAGTCTGACTTAGTGCTAAAAATAAATTCTGCCAAAAGAGAGACTGTTCCTTGGGCACTACAAAGTATACCTTCATTTTTTTTATCTAGTTGAATTTCAGAAGTCAGTGATGCAACAGACATCTATCAACAAGGTTTCAGGATGCAAAATATTCTTTCCATGTATTGAAAGAACAATGTAAGTTCCAGAGTTTCAAGGCTGACCCACATAGCACAGTTCTGCTTGTCTTTTAACAAACAGAAAGTTATAAATTGTGTTCAAAAGCAAAACTCACTTTGAGGCATTGTCTGGATATCAACACTTGAAGAATTTCAACAGCCTTCCTTGCTTTTTCAGGGCCCCTTACACTCAGTTTTGTACTCAATACACTCTATAATTCACATGTAACAACTCTAAAAAGCACATAACTCAGGGACTGTTTGTTGTACTTGCTATAATCTTTCCACCAAACCACAAAGGTGATCACTGAGTGACATACAGTTAGGGCATTAATAAAGGAGTAATAATAAATAAATAAGAAAAAGCCAGTTCTAAAGTAACCTTGCACAGATGCTGAATATCTGACCATTGAAAGTAGTGTAAAATCAATTTTCAATACAAAATTCAGAAATACCTCCACTCAATTGTTTCTATTTGTTCATCAAGAAATGTGCTGTCGGATTCTGTACATATTAAATTCTTTGTCTCAAAAATCATTTCAATCCATTATAATTTCTTAGCTGATTTGTTACACTTCAGTAAATACCTGTGTGTTGCATCTACAGTGTAATGGCATTTACTTGAGATGTGGAACTCTTCCACAGATCTGCCTGAGGACTTTTTTTGCCCCATTAGAAGTTATCTTCATTACAGGCAATTAAGGTGAAGAAACAAATTACAGAAGTGACTGAAGGCAGGAGCAGAGGAAGATCACTGGAGGTAGATCTGTTGTGCAAGAGCCCTTCATTGTGTCTCATCATAGGCAGAGAAAGTTATTTGTAATACAGCTGATCTGTGTAAAAAAAAAAACAAACAGCCAAACAAAAACACCTAAAAATATCCCAGTCTGACCACCAGGCACAGCCTTTTTCCCAGACCCAGCTAAATATCACTGGAGGATATCCATTAAATCTCACTGAAAGCAACTGGACTCCTCTCATCCCGTGAAAAGCTTTCACAAACTTAACAAGATGCTACAGAAATTATTAATATATGTATATTTACTTTGGACAATCTCTTCAAGATAGACTGATCATTTAGATATGAAAGGGCTAAATAGGCAAGGATGCTCACTTCTTTTTTTGCATATACCCTCTGTATTTATTACCACATATAGAACCAAGCAAGGTTTATTCCATGCTTGCCTTCTGAAACCACTGGTCCATCCTGAACTCAAGCCATGGATCACAGTCTTAGATATCAAACAGTCAGAGTGAGCTTCAGCCTGAACACATCTGTTATAATGCTCCTTTCAACATGTGGGAACTTTCCAGTCTACAGAAAGAGGACAATGATAAGCAAAATTCCACTCAATCACAACAGACTGGGAGAACACATCTTGAAGATCTGAAATTGAGGTAAACTGGGGATGTTAAAGGATGCTGAAAAAAACACCAATTATATTCCTATGCATTTCCATAACATAATTTCTATTAATTTCTTAGCACACAGGACACCATAGGATACCTAACTCGACCATAACTCACAGTGGCCAGTGAGGATAAATTTCCAGCTCTCAATAGAGAGCAGCAGAGGAGGCTATTTTAAGGATTGCAGGACAAGGTTCTGCCTGCCCAGGCAGATGGGAGTTTCTCCATGGGCATCTTCAGACACACCTGCACTATGCTCATAGTGTGAGCTCTTGACCCTGGTGAGAGCTCGTGTGGGGATTCTACGAGGCCAGAATGGTGCAGAGCCAGCACCAAGCTGAGCCCTTCACTACAGCAGCCAGAGCTGCTGCAGCCAGCAGTCACTCTGGGAGCTACCTGGACCAGTTTGAAGAGTCAGCTTTCTAACCTAATTATGAATTAGATGGATTTTTTTTTCCTCCTGCTACACATTTATTGCTACTTTGCTATGTAAAAATCTTCCTTATATGCACAATTATTATTTTCAAGAAAAGTTACATCTATTAGATTACCTATCACCATATGCTTTGCAGGACAATCATCTCAAAAGCATCAATTAATGAAAAGTCTGAAGCACAAGAGGTACACAGATACCTAATTTCAAAAAGAAATCTGGAAACCAAAGCACTGTCCTATGGCTGAAACTTGACAAGAATGAGACACAGATAACTGATGACTTTTCCAACACAAAGCCACCTATTGTCTAAATTGCACTATTGTTGCCTGTGCTGAAATAACACGAGTCCATTTCCAAACCCAACCCTAAAATCTGGCTTCATTATTCTTCAGTGATTCTCTCATGCTTCACGAAGATCCGCTCTAAAAGCTTTAAAACTAAAACTGAATCCTCTAACAAAGTATTTCTGAGAAGTAAATAAGCTTTGTTTAAAATACCATAATTGTGTTTGTTTAAGGTAAGATTAGTTTAATTTACAGCATGAGTAGAACTCTAATCAAACATTGCAGATGTATTCTTTGGCTCCCAGATCCCCACTGGTTCAAAAGCCACTGTAAAGCTATTGTTTCATTTTCCTTCAGTGAACAACTAGTAAACCCCTGATTAAAACCTCCAATAAGCACTCTCACATGAATTTCCATCCTCCCAGAGAGCCTGCAAATCTCAAGAGACAAAAGAGCTTCTGTGCCACGTTTTATATCTATTTTTATATCCTAGGAGCTCATTTTTTCTAGGCTATAAGTGGTGGTTTCCTGCCAGATCCACCCACTCATACTGCAGCTTCTCATGGTGAACACCCACAGGAGAAGTCAGTTTAACAAATCTCAAACCTCTCTACCCAAGGAAGCCATCGATCAACGTTTTGCAACCTAAATTTCTAGCACATGATCTTTTTTTCTGTTTTGACATCAGCTGTTCATGTAAGCACACATGCAAGTGTACCTCTGAAGACCATTACTACTGCTCAGTTTTGGATTTTCTCTTTAAAAAAAAAAAAAGGATTCCTTGGAAAAACATATTGCCAGGAGTTGATGGTTAAGAAATCAGACTATTAACACTATTCCTGTTTTCCTTGCACTGCCTGTAGTGTTTAGAATGCTTCAGTTGCCTCATCACTAAGTGTAATCAATACACCTAGCTTGAAATACCCCTTTGAAAAATGCATACACTCAGACATAAGTGACTTCTGTGTTCAAGGAGTCCTTCCTCAGAACTAACACATAACTTAGGGTCAAAAAGGAAGCAACATCTATCAGCTTTTTTCTCTGCAAACAGGCGGTGAATGCTTGAAATTTGCACACATTCCTCACATAGCCTATTTTCAAATGGTCTGTTGCAGTTTCTGTGCAGCCTTCACATCTGTTGTAAAGCAGGCTGAAATCTCGACCAAGAGACCAAATCACCACTTGCCAGAACTACAAAGTTCTCAGACCCGTTACAAAAATCCAAATGATGCTGCAGAAATTGATCTTCCAGCCTCTTCTATTTTACAGCTTACTAACAGAGATTAACCCTTTAATTGTTATCTCTCATATGGTGCACAGAACTACATCCTGATGCTAGTCAGTCTTCCTGACACTAGCTGCTAACCACAGCCAGGCTACAGATTCTGTCATTTCCCCCCCAGGACTCAGGCCAGCCCCAGGGGATGGGGACAATCCTTCAGGGAACCAGAGACTCATCCCTATAGCACTCCTTTCCATTGCTGAATGGGTTTGAAACCTGAGGCGATTTAAACACACACTTGGCACTTAACAAGCACATTGCTCAAGATCTATTATCTTAGGAAGTTTTCTCTCAATTGCTTTTTGAAAGTCATTTTAGTACTTTAAATAGCTGTCTTTAATGGCAAACAGTGTACAGTAAGGTGAGATTTCTCTTCCTATTTTATACTAAACCAATTCTAGTGATACTGAATTCAAACACATCCCTCTCAAACACAAATCTTTTCCAATCAGTTTTCCATTGCAACCTTTACAGATGTTATAAACTTGAACTCACTAAATTATCCATATAGCACTGCAAGCTATAAGCAAATACATCACAGAGCATATTAAATATAGACAATAAATTCTATATAAATTGATATGAAGACATTTAGACCCAAATTATTTATATAGTTCCTTAAATATATTTCCAAATGGATTTCGTGTAACCAGTGTTAACATACAGAGCACAGAAATAATATTCATCCACTAAAGGTAACATACTAAATTGCAGACATCACAGGGTGTCTCTATAGGAGTAGTAGTGGTAATTTTTATCTTATATAAAGTCTCTACTGTGCATCAGTATCATTTTTCTCAGCCAGACAGCCTCAGCTTTTAAGATCCAGATATATTTTGAACTACTACCTTCATGCCAGGAGGTATCCATCCATCCATCCATCTGTAACATGGGCAAAAAATTGGTTCTACTTGCTTAATGCAGCAAGAGGCATAAAGGTAGAATGCTCAAAATATGGTGTTCCATTCAGCTACCTGCAGTTAACCAGGCACCTACATAAGAGCTCAGTAATAAACAGCTTGGGAGGATGCAAGAAGTAAGAAAAAAAATCACCAGTCGAAGACTGAGCACCCTGCCCCAACTCAGACTTTAACAGCTCAGTGTATTTTCAGTCTCCTCCAATATTTGTCTTTCTCTGCATATTAATCTCTTTTAATGATGAATAGGTTTTAGGGTTTCTCCCAGTTTATTTGGCAGTGATGCTGGCAATTCTCTCCATAAAGCATCCCTGTACAGTCCAGTAACATGGGTTTGAACATGGAGTTACAAGAAGGGGGGGGGGAGACCTGACCAGAGGGCATCAGAGTCCTCTTCAAAGCCATCCCCCCGAAGTTCTTTCTGATAAAAACCAGGGCACAAAAGGAAACGGACAAGCCAGGGTTGGGGAAATTGCCTTTTTGCTCCCAATAGGGAGTGGGGATATAGTTAGGATATGCACCTCAACTCCTCAGTTCAAAGCAAGCCAGAGGAAAGCAAATACTTTCTCAGCAGATTGATGTTACTGCACAGTATTCTGCATCCCCAGCATTTTTAAGGGCCCACATATTAAAAAAATGCTGAAAAAACCATTATCCCAGGGATCAGCTGCTCTTAGAAAATCTCACTGAGTTTCCTTTCCTGCAGTCACTGCTCCTCCACAGTTCCTATATTTTGTGTACCCTGAGAGCTACATAAATGTACAGAAATACAATGAGAGATCGACAAGGCAAGATTCCTGACAGTGATGGTTACTAAACCAAGCATGGAAAAACATAAAAATGAAATCTACATTTCATGTGTCTTTATAATTGATGACGTCCCACAATAGTACAAAAGAACAAAAGCACATGTTCCAGTATTTTAATACCCATGGGAACCTGAGAGGTAGCCAGGCAGGGTATTTCATATGGAAATAGCTTCAGTCTTCCAGAGTTCACAAAACCATTCTATTTCTTTAAAAATATCCCCCTAAAATCCCAAGGCAGATTAAAAATAAATAAATAAATAAATAAGGTGGAATAAAAATCACTCTGAAGGCACAGGTCAGCACAAAGTTTGATGAGATTCATTTTCAGTCCTTGGCCAGAGTTTATTTTCCTTCCCATTTACACTCAACAAATCACTGCTGCTGCATTTTCTTTCTTTCTATTTCATGTTATTGCCCTGACTTACCCAAAGTAAGAAGTCCTGATCTAGGCTATGGCCCCTGGAATGCAGCCATTCATCACAAGTAAAAGCATACTCCAGCAGATACACATCATTCAGCTCAGCAATACTTCAGCTGCTTGCTTGGCACTGGTCTTTTTTAATCTCCCCTCCAAAGGGGAGTTCATGGCTTGCAAGCCATACCCAACACATGCTAAAGGACATGGTTTTCACAGGCACGTGGAGCATTAACTGACAGCTAATTTATAAAGCAAACTGAACGTGCATCCCAGGAATGCCCACATTATATGTGCTAAGACTTTCCTATTTTGACTAAAAATGTATCCTGTGTAATTTAAACCATCAAATAATGTGTGTATTCAAAATAAAGGGAGAAAAAATTTAAATCTTAATTTAGAATTAAAGTTCATTTATCCAAAGTTAATAAATGCCTATACATTGACTAGTCTAACATTCATGGCTTTCACCATGACTCTGGAAATCATCTAGTTGTCCTGCTCTGCATGAATACCACACATCATAACTGTAATAACAAAACTACTTCCCAGGATTAGATAGCATAATTTTTATTCCATTTTTAAAAGGAATATTAATAAGAAGCATAATTCTACCTATTTCTACCTTACGTAGGATCCAAGCATAATCACATCTGTCAGCACCAAGGAGGAAATACATTACCCTGTCTTTGTCCATGATTTCATGCTAAGTCTGTAGAAGTTCAATGGCATTTTTCTTAAAACTATGATTCTAAGTCATACAATTTACAAGGATTTGAGCTGTCATGAAAACAAAGAGATAATTCTAGCCCCAAGCTTGCAGAAGCAAGCTTTAAAATAGAAGCTAACTTAAAAAAGAGAAAATGCAGAAGACTGAAACTAAGCTTATTTTGATGGCTTTTTTAATGACTCCATGTTGTAAGATTTTGGATTGGAAACGCTGATACTTTTCTGTTCCAGTAATTCCTTCAGGAGCATATATTCAGGAGTGCATATTCTATTTTACCAAATCTTATCACATTCTTCTGTCTCGAATTTCAGTCCCTAGAATATTCCTTTACCATGTGCTAAAATTCTCTATTGTCCTTTAACAAAGGAAAGAATCACCTCAAGCCCTGCCACTCTCTCCCTTTCTGTTTAGACTACCAGGTTTCAAACCAGTCTTACCTTTATGTTCCTTACCTGATAGAACTCTGTTTGGAAAAGAATAAACACAGATTAAGAGAGAATTCTGTCTACAAAAAAAACCCTAAACCCTTCTCTATGTATAAATACAAATTTGGTTTCTTTGATTAGGAGCAGGACAGTTATTTTTAGGTTTTGGTTTTGTGGGGTTATCTGTTTGCTTGTTGTTTTTTTTTTTTTCCAGTGGGAAAACTAGTATTAGATAATACACTGTCAAATCCTAATGGAGACAAGATCAACAATCTCTCTACTGACACTACCTATCTCACACCATTCCTTTACAGTAAAATACAGGCTGGCTTTCTCCACTGGCATGAGTAAATTCATACTAATTATCTAGTGGTGCAAACACATCTTCTTGGCACTGAGGACAAAGCTATCTTTCTGTTCACTTTGGCACAAAATCAGTTTCCAAATTTATTTCATCTCATATTATTGAAGCAGTTCATAGATTCATTTAGAATACACAAGCTCTCATTTTAGTGGCTGATAATAATCCAGAAGAACCTTTGGTGTTTATTACTTAATTGGTGCTTAATTATTTAATTATCAATACACCTGCTAACCATTAAAGCACTGCAGATTTTAGCAGCTGAAACTAAATGGACAAAGGACATCTACAAAAATAGCCTCGCTACCATTACACACGTTTTTATGCATTAATTTCTTGTTGTAGAACTTCATTTATGCCAAACACTGAATCAGAGAAGATTATCAACCCAAAAATCTATAAATTAAGGAAAGAGAAGAGTGCAAGTGTTCACAGACTAGCATACATTTGCTTTTTTACCATAAATCCAATGGGGTTCCACTCAAATCTGAAATCTAGAAATGGGTCACCTCAGCTTTAAAATCCTCAGGCAAATTTACAGAGAAGTTCTGCTCAAGTTGAAGGGTGTTATTGAATTATATATTGTCCCTTGCTAGAAGCGTGTCCTTAAAATACAGAGGTACTTGTTCATTTCCTAACATTCAGGAAGACTCTGCTTTGGTTTATTACCTCGACCTTCTGAAAGAGGGACCTGTCTTATGTTCCCACCACTTCAGCCCAACTCACTGACATTATTTCTGCAAGAAAAAAAAAAACACATGAGGCAAACTGTAACTAATATACTCTATATCTTAGGAGAGCAGTTAAGGATACCCAGTCCCAGAAGCTGTGCACTAACACTGCAGGTAGCTGACTGCATGTTCTATCAAGCTCCAAAGACCACCACATACACTGGCCTGCTGCCATTACAGTAGTAGCAGAAGAAATGCATGGTAAAAGTTTTAAAATTCTGCATTCCACCTCCTTAACTTCATATGTACCTTCCCTGTACGAGAGGCTTTTTACCCTACCTGCCTTAAATCTTTCTTGCTTCATTTGAAGTACTGCAGCTTTTAGGGCTGTGCTAACTGGATCACAGCTCCCAGCAAAGGGCTGAGCCACCCCTGCATCTCAAAAAGGCAAAATGTGTCTGAATACCCCACCTCGGCAGATTCTGGCCACCTCCATAGCTCAAGAGGGGAGGGAAAGTCCAGCAAGCTGCCACTGGGTTTCACTTCCTGAAAGGTGTGATGAAACTACTGCAATGCTGTATCAGTTATGACTTGAGTGAGGATGAGGTGACTCCAGTGACAGAGTTTCCTAATCTCTACAGGAATGACAGATGCCATGGCCTTTCCTGCAAGCATTTCACACAGACTACCAAGTAAATTTTAAATGTCCCTCTAAGTCTTTAAAACAAAACCAATAAAAAGCAAGTGGAGGGATCAGAAGATGTTACAGTTTCCTATTTCAAACATAACTGATACAGCTAAATCCTCACAGATTTGAGTGCCATTTTCAGCCTACCCAGGTCATCAACTACACACATGCAAATAAGGCCTTGAAGAATAGTTTTTCATACAGGCTTGTGGATTTTCCTCTGTAAAGCTGCACACACATCCTCTTTCTACATGCCAAATCAGTCGTTCAAACAGGATGAAATACATATAAACCGTGGAGCTGAGGGGAGGTCTCAGCTGTTGCTCAGATGCAGTTTTTGCAGAGAAAAGCAGCAACAGAAGAACTGCACAGGTGTGTTTGTAAGGCAGGCTGCTCATATCCCCTCCACATCAACAGAAAACATCCTCCAACATTTTGGCTGCATTTAATCTATTGTGTCTGAGAGGTCACAGTCTTCTCCATGTAAAATATGGACTTAAGAGGAGTCATCTTTGACAACAAGTGTCCTATCCAGTCCTATCTGAGATTTGTAACAGCTAAGTTTTCATAAAATTAAACGAGACCTTCATGAGTAACACAGCATTAACTACATATCAGTTTCATGACATTAACTGCATCTATCATTAGCATCAGATTGTTGTTTCTTTTTGTTCAGTTCTAGTTTTCCATTTCCAAATGCTTTATTAGTAACCAAGCTTTAATTATCTGGATGTGTGTTTCAGCAGTTTCTAAGAAAAGCCTAACATCAGCATCCTACGTATCAGAAGCATGGAAACATTTTCCAAATCTTGTCTTTGCTTCTGCATCCTCCTATAAAATATCCCCATTCACACACAAAGCAGAAAAGCCTCCCATGGCTAATCAATTTGCATTTACTCAACTTCAGGAATCCCAAGCATTCATCATATTGATTGATCAAAAACACACGAAAGGTGAAAATCCTTCTTTGCATTAGCAAGCAGTGTGAACTTGGTTTACCTCCCCAACTTGTAGAAAACATCTCAATTGTAAATAAAGGGAGCTCGGGTATTTTGCTGTAAAATTTTTTCTGGGTCATAAGAACAGAAGAAGCTCAGTGATGAGTCCTGACCTGCCACCAGTCACATGTGTGCTGTCAGGTTCTGCTTGCCATCTCTTTCCCTCAAACCGAAATCCTGGCGTGTCGGATATGCTACTCACCTAAAGGAAAGCTATTGTTTTTACTTTCTGCTTCAAGTATGGCCTGGTACAGCTGAACTCTGGATTCCTGAGCCCTCAGTTCCTGCTCTGGCTCCTTCATCTCCTGCTCCGGACATCTTGTAACCTGGACTCCTCTTCCATGGTCCTTTAGACTCATACACCTCTGACCTTTCAATGACTGATCTGCACTCCCAGAAGCTGCAGTGCCTTGCTCTGGGCTGTATTTCTCATGACATGAACCAGTAACTTTCCACCAGTTCACTGTGAAGCTCTCAATTCAGATTTGGCATACACAACTCTTAATGTGCTTCTCGATTTTATTCTGTAGCTGTACCATTGTTATTAGCTACCTAATTTGCTAATTAGCTTTTAACACTCAAAATTTCAGAAAAATTGCTTCAGTCAAGAAATTTCTTGGCATTTTATGATTCAAAATATTGCACTGAATTCATTACTAAGTTTAAAAAGCCTGTGAAATACCCTTCAAACAACAATTGCAGTGTTGCATGGGACAAAAATGAAGTCCGAATATTAATTCAAGTGCAAAGCAGCCACAAATACATAGGCAGTGCAGAAGAAAAACTTAGCAGGGGCTCATTTAAGTCATCTAGGGCTAATTTTTTATGCCAAAGAATGCAAGACCTGTAAGCAAGGCTGGGATCTACAACACAGGATATACGGAAGGACCCACGATCTTCCGGCCTAGCTGCTGAAGGCAAAGCAGGCCGCAAGATGGATTCTCACAAGGCCCTGGATGCCTACATTTACACAACTGTTCTGTCCCAAATCTAGCAGACCGTGTCACTATGACCCTGAAGTAAACTACACACCTGAATATTTTTAGAGATGGAATAAAAGTAAGCAGGTTGTACTGACTGGGAAAGCTCATTCCGTGCTGCTGTGACAGAGTCCATATAGCAATTCTCTTAATGTCCGTAGTCCCAAAAAAAGTAACAGCCCCATTTAATTTTCCATTTTCATGCTATTTAATCACAAAACAATAAGCTGGTGAAAATTAAACTTATTTGCCCTTTGTTATAAACAGTTATAAAAGTCAGTATAATTAAAGTGAGATAAGACCACTATAAATAAACACATGCTGTTTGCATAACTGCTTTGAGTGAGGTGAGAGTAGCAGGAATTCACTTGAGGCTTTACTTTCTGACCCTCAAATTTATAAGTTCTGTCTTGACTTACAGAAAATGTCTTTGCTAAGGAGTGCAAACATCTGTCTGCATCCAGCCAGCTGTCAGATGGGTTCCCTAGCAGGTTCAGTCATGCTGTTGTATTCAGGGCTGCAGTTGGCAGCAGTTTGCAAGCTTTATGCTACTTTGGCATAACCTATGCACAGGGGTGGGAGTTCTTTAATATTTGTAGAATAAGTTGTGTTTTGGTCTGACTCAACTCCAGGTTCAGCCTGCACATGTTTAGCTTTGCAAAAACCTGATGTCTGAATTCAAACTGAATTATTAAGTCATCGACTGCTTGTAAAATTATTTAGGCTTAACCATGCTTTGTCTTTTGTTGTATTAGGGATATGAAAATAATTTAGCAGGTATTTAGTTTGCATAATTAATATTAAAAAATTGCTGCGAGTTTGAATGCAGTTGGAAATGTGCTGATAGGCAGTGCCTTCAGGAGAAAGAGCAGTTTGTTAGCTAATTCTGAGCTACTGAAAACCTCCAGTGTAGCTTCACACATAACGAAATGAGGGGTCCGATTTGCAGATACCATGCCTAAAAATAACTAATACTAATAATACTCAGATACCTCTTTTTAAATTTACTTTTTCCTGATGATTTCTTTTTCTGTTCATTAAATGAATCAGAGAAGACAGATTCTACTAAGCTTAATGTACAATCTCTTCCTGAGAAGATTAGGATGCTCACCTTCGCAGTAGATAAATTCTGTATTATACATGTGTATATTCTAAAGTATTTCAAATGTGCAACTGTAGTTTGTGCATGCTCTATTTTTAGAGTTATGATTAATACACTACAGAAAATTCATTCATAACATATATAACATAAGATCTTTTTGCATTGTACTGTGAAACAGCAATCTTTTAATATGGCATTTAATGAGCATAAAATATTTTAAAGACATAATTAATTCCATCAAAGGATATTAAGTACTTTGAAGTTTCAGAAAAACACTAGGTTATATAATATTATTTTGTTCCTATTTTTACAGTTGAGGAATGTGTAATATTTGAAAGTTGTCCCTTGTTTTTGGTTATTCACCTGGAAAGAGTTCTCTTATTGTTGTTTTCTAATGAAATGATGTACAACTACCACTCAGCCTGGAGTAAAAAGGGCAAATAAATTACTCCTGTCAAATTCAGGCCTAAACACCTCCCTATTTAGAACACTGAAATCTCTACCTCTCTGAAATAGAAAGCCTATTCATCCTGAGATACTCTGAGAACAGCTACTCACCAAGTGCATTCCCTTCCTTTCTTTTTTAGCTGGCAAACTACAGGTTACTTTTCAGACATTTGACTTTAGTCTGTTCTAAGTGGGAAAGACAAAAATCACACATTTTTTGTTTTATTAAGCTAGATTCTATTTAACACCTAATGTGTGTTAATTATTTTTATACAGCTGAGAAGCATTTTCAATATCAAACTGAAATCTCTTGCTTTGCTCAGTTTACTCATTTCTCAACAGGAATACTGATTTTGCTGTTAACATTAACATGTTAACACAGAAGCTGGACCTAACAATCCTTACGTGTCCATTCCCACTTGAGATATCCTAGGACTATTTCACCACTGCTTGCCTAACCATGCATTGTGAAAAATCACACAGTTGTGCTCCACAAAAAGAAATTTCTTCCCAGAATTTGCCAAGGGTGATACTGTATTTCACCTGCCTCTTGCCATGCCTTAAAAACATCTGAGGGTCTGGATTTATTTTTCTCCAGTTTTGAAGTAAGGTTAGTAAATCTGATACAGCAAGCTGAATAGAACCCACTCCAACATCTCAAGGAAGTCTTCCCTACTCCACTGAAGTAAAGAAAGAGCACTGCAAAATATGTTACCAAAGACCAAATTTACCTTGTATCTTTACATCATCTGACCATTTTATAACCACCCATTTTAGTTGCACTTCATATCTTGCACAAATCTGACTTCATGTCACTTTTCAATGATAATAAAAAGCTCCTTAAAAAACCCTTATAGTCGATTACACATTAACAGCAGTAGCACTGAAAGAACACATCCTACCTCCTACCTTTTCATTCATTGGAAACAAACAAACAAACTAACCATCAGTTCTTTCCTGAGACACTCTACAACTATCTGTGGTTTTTCTTTCTCAGTTTTACTAGAAAATAACCAATCCATGTGCTTCGCAGCCAGAAGTCTCTGTAACACATTGCGTATCATATTTTGTCACACTCAATGAGCTAAAATTGAGACTGACAGAAGACAACGACATTTCACCCTTTGGCATGTTTGTCCCAGTTGAAGAAATGGCTTCTTGTTGCCTCATAGCTGCTTAGTTTTAGTCTAGGTGGAAAACCCAGTTTTCATACTTACACACCTACTACACAGATGGTTTTTAAACTTGCTATGCACACTTTCTGAACAGATTTTACCCTTACATACTACATGTAAGCTTTGCTTCGTTCTTCTACTCTATAATCACAAGAAATGTGACTTCACACTAAACCTCTGTCAGTGAAGTCACAAGAAGGAATTTAACTGGTACAAACACAGTATTTGCCCTGATCACAGCCAAAGATCACTTACAAGGAGAATGCACTTTTTTTTTTAAATGAAGCCTTTATCTTGACTGTCCAGCAATGCAAGCCAGAACCTGTGGTCTTTTTCCTGACACTGTAGTGACAAACAGACCTAAAATCAGAAGCATTTTCAAAAGAAGAGCTATACTTCTTCTAGTCAGACATTCAGATTTAGAACGCTTCTCATGCTTCTAGCACTGGGGTCAAAAAAGTTCTAATTAGCTAGAACAATAAATAATCAAAGAAATTAAAATGTTTATTTTGAAATAATTTAGAAATATAGAGAAAGTCTTTTTTTTTGGTGGTGGTGGTGGTTGTTTTCTTTCAAAGGGACTTGCCACAGCCAGAATAGAGACAGCCATTAACAGAGTGTGACAGTCCCACCTCCTCAGGTGACTGACAGTGTGATATCTGGTTAACTGGAAGAGGAAAGGCAACATAATACATGAAAAAGCAATTAGAGAAACCGATATGATGCCAAGCTATTATCAAGTAGATGTCTTCTCAGCTTCAACATACCAACTGTATGAGACCACTTTAATCCATAGCTATAAAAACAAACACCACAGAGCTCAAAGCTTAATACTGCTTCCTGCCTCTCCATACTGACTACAAAATATTTTGATTGCATTTGTGTCCAAATCTAATACAACTGAAGAAAATGCTTGTCAGAATGGCATTTTAGAAAGCTGGTGTCAGTGTCATACTTCATACTTTCATTTTCCCAAACTATTCCAGCCTTTTTCAGTTATGCTGATCAGCTGATTAAAAAACAAACCAACCAACCCAAACAATAAATGCCAAGAGAATTATTTAGAGGGGAAACAAAAGAATCCTCTCTATCATCATTATGATAATCCATTAACTGCTGAAGCAGATAATGCCATTAAACCACTTTGTTTATGTACATTTCCTTGGTTGTTTGTTATGGAACACAAGGAGTATTATGAACTAATACATCATATTACACAATAATTTACATCCAACTGCATTACTTATCTTTGAGTCAGTTCTAGAGAACACTAAGTAGCACAGAAATTGAAGATCTTAAAAGCAAAACAAGAAACTCCTAAGCATTAATGGAAATGCATGATGATTTAGAGGAAAGCTGAAAGTTAGAGTTCCCTTTTCCTTCCCCACCCCCCCTTTCAGTGCTGGCCCATGATCCTGCAGCACAAGGAACCAGCAAAACAACAAATGTCTCCTCCCAACATGGGGCTTGACTCTTCCCCTGCTCCAGTTGCATGGTTAGTTAATTCTTTGGCCTTGTGTCCATTTTCTCCTGCCTACAGAAGTTTTGATTCGAGTCAGCAATACTGGGAACACCCGTGGCAGAGCTCTAGCAAGGACATTGATCTTCCTGGTTTTCAGGGAATACATACCTACATACCTTGTGAAAGAGATGAGAGTTGTTTATCTCGTTGCTTTGAGGAATCATTAAGACACAGAAATCAGCTTAGAAATTTTCCAATGGTAAATAAACCTGATGTCTAAGTACATTTTTTTTTCTAGTAAATAAGCTTGCTGCAATGAAAAGCTTAATTTTTCAAAACATGTTAAATTCATTTTATACTATTTTTTTGCCTGGTTTGGAAATACAGTAATTTTACAACAAGAGAAAAAAAAAAAAAACAAAACCATAAATTATTCCTGAATGTTCCCATAAAAGTTGGGAAAGAAAAGAAAAAACATCTCACTTTGCCAACATTCACAATGTCCTGTTTTCCTTTTAAATGATACACCCTGATATTCATTCATCAACATAACAAACATCTTCTACTTTTGGCCCTCCAAGGCACACACAGATTCCTTCATCTCTGCTTTATAGTTTGCCCCCCTCTATTTAGAAGTGCCATACTGCAGTCAGGGAATTTCCATATATCTCAAGTTCCAATAAAATTAGTTTATCCAGATATTAATCTTATCAGATGCTTTTCTGCCTAACATAAAATGTGGGAAAACACAACATGGTTCTTCATGGACATATAAAATTTGCTTCATTTTATTAATTTCACTGGAGCACAAGATTGATGATATCCCAATGCTTTATTTAAATAATAAAACATTTCAGTCAGGAGGATACAAAACAGCCTCCTGTAGTTACTTTTAGATAGTTAGTGGTAGTTTTAGTAGTATCATCAGAATCTATTTTATGGCAACACTTGGAGCCCCAGCAAGGGCTCTACCAACTCCTGAGGCAAAAAGACCTGATGCTGTCTAAAAAAGTTTAGAGAGGCATCCATGAAAATACCAAGTAACCTGCTGAAGATTGGGAATTAATACACTGAAACCTGCCTGTTTGATTGCCCATGGTCTTCAACTCTGAGGCAAGTTTCACAGGGCTCTAAATTCAGCTGTTTTCATGCATAACATTCGATGATATCTGAAACAGCATCAACTGACTGCTCATGTGAGGTCAAAACTGGGTCCAGCTTCTCACCCAGGAGGGGAGAAAGGTCTCTTTCACATTCTCCAATTAGACCATAAAGGACTGTGAAACTGCTCAGTAACAACATCCCAACAACGGAATGAGGCCCTATTCCAAGCCTTAATTCAGGCATTTCAGGGCTATGCTGGATGAGGGCCCAAAAAGTAGCAAACAACGACCGGTTACATTTTTATTTGTTGTTTTTCCAGTTTAAAAGTGTGTGCATTATGGGAGTTTCTCCTATCCCCAGATTACAGGCTGGAGGTTAGGGAATATTTCCAAATGTACAGATGTACTTTAAATGCAAGGTGAGCATCAGTAAGGATCAAGTTTTCATTGCACAATTGCTAAGGGTGATGAGTGCAAGCTACACACCACAACAACCAGGTCAGCACCACACTAGAAACTCCCCAATCATCAATACATACACTGCTGTTTTACAGATGATGGGGGGAAAAAACCCAAACTGTGTAGCACACCTGGTCTCTGGATAACGTTGCAGGCCTTTGGCTTGTGTAAATTATTCCACTGAAGTAATGGAAGCAGTGTAATTTACACCAGATGAAGATTTGTTCCAAGATCTGCCTCTTCCAAATAGAAATGTCATGACAGTAAGTCAAATGATCTGACTTGACAGTGCTTTTTTTTCAGGTATTAGTTACCCGAATATGACATTGCAATCAAAGGAAAAATATCCTGCAAAATTATTCAGTGTTGAAAAATAACCTCAAAGAACCCACTAGAGATGTGACCAGTTTCACTACTGCTCAGCTAAGCCTTGTGGAATAGTGCTGGCTGGGAGCTGGCTTCAAACACAGAATCTAGAAAATCCAAACACCCAGACTGGTGTTGAGTTTTTTTCTGGGGTTGGGGGGATGGAGAGGTGAGGGTGTTGTGGGCTTAGTAAGTGGGGGGGTTGGGTGGATTTCAGGAGACAACTCCTGTCCACTGGGAGCATCTTGTTCCAGTTGCCCTGATTAATTGTGTACCAAGAGTCCCACTTTTGCATCTCCATCTACTCCAGCATGTCAGTAGCCAGCAATCCCTGGGTTAATCTGGTGCCAAGAATAACCTTACTGTGTTTTCTCTTAAAGTCAGAAGATTAGTAGTCTAGAAAGAACCAAGGAGACAGAACCAGGACTAAAATTAGATATAACATCATCCTCCCTCCAAAACTAAGAAGCTACCATTCAACCCAAATACTTTACAACTTTATATTATCACAATTAAATATGGCCTTTGATCAAAGTTTAATTACTGGCAAATTTCTACCAAAGGACAGTGGCTGAGAACCTAAATTTTAAATTAATTTCTCTGAATAAACTGAGATTAGTTCAATTCTAGTCTCAAAAAATTCAACCTAGCCTATTCCCTTGTCCATTGCATAGACAAATAAAAGCAGACCCCTGTATCAATTGTTTTTTTAATCCTAACTATGCTGGAAGAAGGTTTTGCACTCGAGGTCTGAGACCCAGAGCACACAGGGAACGTCTGCAGCATGCATTGATGACCTTTTGCAACCAAGTTCTGGTTTAGAAACAGGACTTTTAAAATGTCCCAGCGTGTTCAGTTCTGGGAGTTTGGTCCAGATCCAAAACTCCAGGCTTGTTTAATAAGAAGATTCCAGGCAGTCCACAGCTGACCCTGGCCAGTCAAACTGGAGCTCCAGCTTGCTGACGTGGAGGCAGAATACTGCTATGAGGACTGAGCAGGTCCAGATGCTTCTTCTCTCTTCAGAAAGGAAATTATAGTCTATAGAAGAGGAGCTTGGCACAGCCAGCTTTCTAAGCTAGGAAATTTCATGGTCTGTTGGAATATATTAACATGTACATTTTGAACTCCAACAGGGACATACATTGTTTCTGGAACGAATGTTTGATAAGGGTCGAGTTGCAGGGCCTAAGGGAATGTGAGGGGCTGGATGATTTAACTTCCCCTAAGCTAAGGCAGTTGGCAAACGTGGCTATGATTTGCTGCTTTTTTGCTTTTATTGTTATGAATTGTGTGGATAATTGGTGGCAGGTTGCCTAGAGCCTGGAATAGGCCTCCTTCATGATAGCTGAAGTAAATAAATGGTGGCTTGCCTTTGTTTCACCAGTTCTCTGCTGATTTCAGAAATAACAAAGACCCACTTAGCATTTAAAGGTACCAGCCTAAAAGAAGGAAGCAGGCTTATTACAAACAGCTGCAGCCTAGATATCACCTTGGGATGCGTTACTGCTCCTGGGGCTCAGCACCATCTCTCTTCAAGAGAAAAAGATTTTAACTTCCAAGCAATTTTTCTAAGACCATTCCCAAATGAACTGACATTACATACTGCAGATGAGAGGAAAAATGGGTGAAACATATGAGCCTCCCAAGAGCTGCATTAACAAAAAAACCCCAAACAAACAAACAAACCAAACAAACCAAAACAGGCCATGCATCAGCCCTCATTTTCTCAGTCAACATGAACCTGTTTCTCAGTGCAAATTAACTTCTTAATATTGCATTCAAATAGAGCATTGATCATTTCAGTTATACATAAAATCTGCGTGTCTCTTCCTCAAGCAATTTTAATTTCTACTGCAGGAAACTTCCATTCCATGTAAATTCTCAAAGGTTGTTAGTTCAGTGCCAAGTTGTACAAGCATCAAGAATTTCCACTTGCCAATCAGTTTCATTGTGAGAATAAAATTCCACTATTTGAACCATTCACTTGAAATGAATCACTTTACTTTCATGATAATCTATCAAGGATAACAAGCAAAATGGACACATTTCTAACTGTTTGTTTCACAACTGGGAATTGATATATATATTAAATAAAGCAATTATGCCTTTTTACCCTCAATGTAAGTCACCTACAATTGTAATTTTGGAGTTAATGAGAAATGAAGAATTTAGGAATTCTCAGTTTGAACCACTGCTGGAAATTGAACACTGGAGTTGGAGCTGAGGCCAGGAGTGCAGGAAAGGAACAGGAACACAACAGCCACTGTCTTTCTCAGAGCAAGGAAAATTGGCATGGGAAATGAAGAAATTCAATGTCTTGGTCAAACAGGAGTGAATTCCCAGCCCACGATACGTTTCTCACTGTAAGAAAGGAGGACTCAGAAGTGGGACTGTCCAGTCAAAACACAAGTCCAAATCCTGCTCCACTGCCCTAAGGAAGCATCCCATTGTCAAACTGAAGTTTCTTCCATCATCCTACTCATACTTTGGAGAGAAAGTCAACCTTCTGCAGTCTGCTAATGCTCTGCCCTTAACTGATGGCCGAATAACAGGCTCACAGTCGAGCCTGGAGCAGGCAAAAGATCCTTATAAATACAGAGCAATGACTTTCTTGATTGACTGAACTGAAAATATCAAAGAATAAGTTAATTTTGTGCTAAAATTCCTATAACTGGGAAAAGAACATCACAAGAGTGACATAAAGCCATTCCTGTTGATCAATAATTGTGCCTCTGGCCAAAACATGGGAACAGTCAACCTGAGAGCAGTGCTGATCAAGATTAGGTGTTTCTTTCATGGCACAGAATTGAGGGAAGGAACAGCAGAGGGCATAGCTAACCATACATTTCCCATAAAGAGCTGTATAATTTCAACTTCACTGCAATGTAAGCTCTAGAAAATCCCCCTATGAAGTATATTTTCTATGTGCACCTTCTTGTTATGGTTGGGTGGATTTAAGTAATTATGTACAGTTTGAGGCCAGCATGGAAAACTGGCAAGCTCTCTCCAAAAAGAATACACCCTGAGGAGCCCAGTGGTCAGGCATAGAGGCAAAAGAGCCAACTGGTAAGGTATAAAAGCCTGCTGTTGCCTCAGTTAGAATATAATTCTTGTCAGACTATCTCAAGGGCAATAAATTAAACCCCAGATGCACATCTGGCAATAAACAATGAAAAAACCAGAATAGCATCCATGTAAATCATCTCTCTGGTAAGAGCAGCATCTTCTTCCAAATAGGGCAGCATACAAAACCATGCAACAGTCTTTTGCAAGACATCCTCCTGCAACTGAACTATACAATTAAACATTCCTGATTTAAAACAGATGCCTAGAGCCCAGTGTGAAACACCCTTATCCAGAAGGTGGTCACTGTGTGAATGAACTTGTAGGGATGGCCTTTCCCACTGGGTGTTCCCCGTTGGTATCTGAAGGGAACATTCAGAGTCAGGAGACAGCTGGAAATAGACAACTCACTGCTCTGTTTTCATTCCCCTACCTAAGTGCAGCACAGCATCCTTAATGCATGAAAAATCTAGGCATAACACATTGGCATGTGGAGAGTTTTGGAAGGGGATGCCAGTTTGCCTTGGGGTAGCAATGTGATGCTTTCAAAATAATCCAGACATAAAATCCATTTCAAAGTTCACCTAGTATAGGAATATTAAAATATGATTAATGAGGCACTTTAATAGAGTCTGAGAAAAAATTCTCTCCACATTTCTATTTCCCATTTTAAATCTCTATCAGGGCTTGAAGAACAAAAATGGTATTGCTGCCTTGAAATGCTAGTGCCAAGTCACACAGATCAGAAGAGCTTGTCACACTGGCTTAGAGGTGCCTTGCACAGGAGCTGGACTGCCTCACACAGCCTCTAAAACTTGCTTTAGAAGCTTACTCCCTTTGAATCAGATCTTAAGCAGCTGAAATCCTGGTAGTAGCTATTTTAATATTAACTTGTTATGAACAAAGGTAACACCTTAAACTGAGTGGAAGACTTTCCTACACAAGCAGCAGGTGATTACTGGACCGTTCACGTGTTGTGAAAACAGAGAATTCAAACACACAATGACTCAGAGACAACAGTCCTTACTCAAAAAATGCACAGTCAGTTTGAATCAAAGGGAGTTGTAATGTGTGGTGGTTTTTTCTACTCTTTGTTCTGTTCTTCTTGGTATTTTTATGCATCCTGAGTAACACATATACCAGCCTGCTCAAGGCTCCACCATATTTTCAGTTTTCTTAGATAAGGGATGTTCATGCCCAAACCCAACATTACATGTTAGCATACACTGCACTTCTTTTGGCAGCAGGCTTCTCCAACTAAGTGCTGGTGAAACATATGACTTGAGCTTTAATCACACATGACACACCAGAAGATTCCCAGGCTACAACCCCCTGAATTTTCAAGCATGGCAGACTCTGGATATTACAGCAGTGAGGGTATTAACACAAGGGCTAGAAAACTCATTCTATATTTATTTGGTCTGCAAGACAAACATTGCCCCTCAGGCACTTTGCATGAAGATAATCCCATTCCCAAAACCAGAGCTGTCTGGTAGCAGGCTCCTACCAAGGAAAAAGGTGTTTTTAGGAAATATTTTCTGTTCTTCTGCAGTAGGCATAACAGCTAGAGCTGCAATTTCTCTCAGCCCCAAATCTACTACTGGGCTACAAACATGTACAGCAGAGCTACACATAAAGATGGGCTCATGCCTACATCCCCCTTAGGAAAAGGGGATATGTTTAGTTCAGGAAGACTTGGAAGAGACATTTTGGATGCCTGTAGAGACTGTGCTGTGCTGCACACACACAAATTATATTTGTAAAATTGTAGAGCACCTGTAATGACCTACAGGTTACAGAACAGTTGCTGTATCTTATGTATCTGAAAACTCTGAATTTGCTATTCTGAGAAGATAGGAGCTAATTTTTTCAGTGTGACAGAGGCTCAGTGGTCAGTCAGAACCACATGCAATTTCATTACACTTGCCTTAACCAGAGCTGCATGATACCATTAGTTGTTGGCTTCTCTGAGCAAGGCTAGCAGTACTAGAAGCACTGCTTTCATCAGTCAAACAAAGGGGCAAGAAGCTTCTCATTCATTAGCTCTGGAATAAATTGCCAAATCTCCATCTTACTTATACTAGATAAGGGGGAAGAAAAGAATAAAAATAACCACCTCCCCCTGCCCTCCCCAAAAACCACAACAATAAAGTCCCAGACAAACACCCACTCCTCCCCCACCTCCCCAAACCCCAACAATTAGCTCGAGTGGAAAACCCAAACCTGCTACCTGAGCCAAGTGCTGACAGAATTAGGTCTAAGCAAGACCTAGCCTCAAACTTCACAGTCTGAGGGTTCATCATAATTAGCTATTTGTCTTGCCTATGACAAAATGTCCTCAAGCTCATCCTGCCACTTTAATTAACAGCTATGAGTTAATAAACAGTCAATGCTATCTGCAAAAGCAGGAGCATCACAATCCTGGTATTTACATTTCATTAGGAACTACATTACACTGTATAAACAAATGACTTAAAGTCTTGCAAACATCAAGGAGGGATTTCAATCTTTCAGCCTTCACAAGGGGAATAAAGTGTAAGTTTGTGTGCACACACAGGCAAAAACAAGATGGAGAATTTCTGATTTCTATTTTTTTTGTGTCCAGAATTACAGGTTGATAGTTCTAACAATCACTGGAAACTAGTTTTTGTAGAAGTGCATCCTTTTGCTAAACCAGCCCCAAGCCCATGTTTGCAAAGTTTTGGAAGTTGAAGATGAGCCAGCCCATTAATCCTAGCCAGATTCATGTTTAGATGATTATACTGGAGATAACAGGGACTCATTAAAACCATACCTTCTATGTTTCTTATATGAGGGTGGAAATGAAAGGACAAACTGGAAAATGGCCTTTACAGGTGGGTTCAAGACAACCTATACTTACACTGTAATTCATTACAGTAACTGCTGCCCACTGTCTTACTGCTGTCTCTCAGAACAAAGCCCTTAAGTAACTATTTGATGAAGGCCATGTGCTTCTGGATCCTAGACTGTCTCAGCTCATTGAAGTGTCAGTGGCTAGTAAGTCTGGACAATACTAGCCAACAGTGCATGCTTTCACTTCAGCTCACCATCCTCCAGCTCAGACCAGCTTTTCCTTAACAGCAATAATGTATTTTAGCTATATTTACAGACCCTTTTTTTTCAGAAAGTTAAAACTTTAACCTCTAGGCTAAGTAGATTTAAAAAATAAATAAAATTTTAAAAATCACCACACAAGCAGAACTCCTTTTCTCAAGAGAATGCTGCTTTCCAAACAGTGCCAGTTACCAGTGAAGTAATTTGGGCTTTGAAAGCAGGCGTGATGAAGAGCCACAGGATCTTGCTTTCCCACGTGTCATTTCCAAACTGTTTGCATGTCCTGAATTGCTCAGTTCTGATTCCTGTCCCAGTAAGAGAAAGTCAGGGAACTAACATACCAGAAAACCTCTTCTCATGGCACTGAGTCAACACTCACTGACATTTATAGGACACAGACTAATCCACAGCTGTGTCCTGTTAGAAAACAGGACCATAGGAGCCTCCCCCTTTCAAGGAGCAGTCACATTCCCTCCTACTGCTATTGCTCCAGCCTAGGGCTCCCGAGGCATTGTTCCAGCCCAAGCTACAGATTAGGATGTTACACACACCAAATGTCACGTCACTATCCACAACAGGCATGCTTAATCCTGCCCAAAATGTAAGTCTTCACTGAACATTTTGTAGCTTCACATCAAGTTTACCAGTTTGTCTATCATACCAAGCACGTGGATCATCTTTAGAACCCTCAAAGCCTCGACTCAGTTGTTTTTCTGTGCTGAGATGATACAAGGATCTTTTCTGTGTCAGGTTTGAGCACAGATCAAACTCAAACCCAAGTCGCTGAGACTCGCTTGGTTCCCCTGAAACCTGGAATTGGGCTGTGTGTGCTGATGCTTACACATGACTGGAAGCAACCTTCAGTCAAAATCACAGGAATTTACAAAAGGAGATAGCAAAACTCAGCGTGGCTTAATCTAAGAGATGATTACAAAAAGTCTGCACAGCTCTAATGCTCCAGTGATAACAGAGTTCAAGAAAAACATGGATCATACAAAAATAATCTCCATGTGCACTTAGCATTTTTCAGTATCATTGATAAAAGACTTCTAAGATGACTACACTTATTACAAGTAATTCACTGCTACATCTTTATTAATTCTTACTTCAGATTAATAGATCCTGATGTCTATTGCTTTCTTTTAAATGAAAAACTGAAATAATTATAGTTTTCATTCCTGAAGGGGTAAATGAAGGAGGCAGAAGTCATCTCATTACCAGAAGTAAAGCTATTCACGTGCTTCAAGTTAAATTCTAAAGTACTCCCCTGAATGGGAGATTTATACCACCAAATATTTACTTTCTGTGCTCATTACATTCAAACACAAACAAAATAAACTATCTTGCCCAGTGCTTTATATTAATTAATATAGACAAATTCCATCCTGCAGAGGCTTCCTAGGAAAGCAGGGAAGGCTGAATTTTCCTAAATTTTCAAACCATAAGGAAGTTATCACTAATAAAACTTCCAGCAGTGCAATTCACACTGGCTGGCTTCAGCCATTCTTCATATGGGCAAATATGCACAGCCTGAAGGGATCAAGATTGAGCTCTCCCCATCATCCCACTCTGCCCCCCCAAAACTAAAACACACAAAAAAAACCAAAAACCAAGCAGCATGAATGTTTTGATAGAATAAAGGAAATTTTGTCTAACCCCAGTGATGGCTTTTGAAGTAGAGAATTCCAATATCCAGTGCTGTCACAGCAGCCATACTGTCATGTTGGTTTTTCCTTCCTGACACGGCTCCATTTTCCATGTTCTGCTTTGCTTCTTGCCAGGCTTGATGTCTCTTACATCAGGCTCTTCCCTTGCTTTGTTGCCAATGCATGTTGAACTGTTTTCAGGCTCTTGCCAAAGCAAGCATTTAAACATCTGGAAATGATCTGCCATCACTTTTCCCAGCAAGATGCATCTACCTTGCCATGTAGTTCCTTTACACTGGGAAAGTCTGATGTCTTAAGACATCACACTTTATAGATACACACAAAATAGGTATAAAATGCACTTCACATCTCTAACAGACTCTATATTGCACAGCTCTAAAATGTAACATGCAGTAAGTCACAAATACACAGGAATATCTTTATAACATTTTAGCATGGATGCTGGTAGCTTTGTAGCCCCAAACATTCCTAATTTGAGGAAGTCCTAAGCTGCAGATATTAAAAATCAATATGGAGCAATACATTACACCCAGAATTGTGTTTGAAATTGAAATATATTAATTTTTTCACTAAGATTTCCTGGGGGGGGGGAAGCTTTTAGTGGACAAACTAAGATTTCAGCTGTAAAACAGGGGAGTCTTTTGTATGATTTTCCTGTAATGATGGCATCAAAGTGCTACAATTGGGTCTAGGAAATTCTTAACTGTGTCTTCATAAGTTTTTGCCACAGGCATTCCTCTTCACTACTCAGACAACTCAAGCAGTTTTTAAAGGTTTAGCTTTATAAAATACAGGATGGTTAACTGGTCAGATGGTGTGTGCAGCAAGATACAGCCTGTACATAATGAAACAGCTCTGTCTTGGAAGTTTTTAGCAAAGACATTGGTTTAATGCCTCAGAGGCCTAAAGAATCCCTGTCAAAACTGCTAGGTAGCATATGAAACATGTTCTGTGTGAGTTAAAGAAACTGCACCCTCACCACTGGCAGTTCTTTGTGCATTGTGAAGCATCTTTTAGGAGCTAACAGATTTTGAATAGATGCATGCATTGGGGTGTGTTAATTTGAGTTTGGGTTTGCTGTTGGTTTTTGTAGTGTTTTGGTTTTATTTTTGAATAAAGAAGCCACTTCTATGAAAAATTAATACGGAGGAAAAGAGATCCTACTTTCTGTCTGTGCCTCTAAAGGATTGGAAGAACATCCTTTTTCCACTCCTTTTCAATGGCCTGATTCTAGAGCAATAATGCTGCAGTCACACAGCACCAAGGGCTCCTTGAGAGGTATGAGCCCCACCTCACACATGATTCCTCTCTGGAAGCTCCTGCCTCTTTTATTTCTCTTCATCTTCCTTTCTCAGAGCTTTGGACACACTGAGGATCACTCAGCCTGGCAGGTGTGCACACAGCAAAAACCTTGACTAAGAAAAGATTCAGTCCTCAGAATGTATGTCCTATTCAAGTCTGGGTCCTCTAAAATTTCCATTTTACCATTATTTTTTCCCATAAATTAGCACTTGGTCACAACTGCTGAAGGATAAACAAAATCCTCTTGTCCTTTTCCTCATGGCTTTCTGCCTAGTGAATCATGAGAAGTATTTTTCTTTACCAAGTCCTACTACGTGACAAAGAATACCATCCTTAATTTTAGTGCCCTCTGATCACAGATCACAACAGAAGCTCTGTTGCTGTTACAATCCCTCCGGCCTACACTTGCCCAAGATAATTCTCTTTGTGTCTCTCACCCATATTTTTGCACAGATGGCAAGTATTACATTCCTCATTATCATCTGAATTTCATTAACATCCTTCTTTCCTGATCTAGATTAGACTCTCTGTGAAACCATGAGATTTCATCCCCAAGAAAGATACACTGCTCTTAATCATGTGCTTGATTTAATTTTTCCACAACTCACAACATTCAGGCCAATACTAACTTTAAGATTTCATAAGATGGTGAACCAAATTCTTTACTAGCAGTCAAGTGCTTTTACATCAACACAGCATAAAGCACAACAATGGCCTTTTAAAATTACTGGTGGGGAGCTCTGCAATGTCCTTCCCCAGTAACAACAGCCATGCTATTATGAATATAGTCATGAATAATAATTCAAGAATAGGTACACTAAATGATGTTAAAGTTCTCCTTTAAGGGATACAGATGCTACAGTACCATCTGCAACTCTGATCACTAAAATATTTTGGAAGGATCTGTTTGTATCTCCAAAGACTTGAAGTCAAATAGATTTTCAAACTTCCTAATGAATAAATTATGACTTTTCCACAACTATAAGAAATTGCCTTTCCTTGTAGAAATAATACCTGACCCCTTCAGCCAGGTGGGTATCAGCAGCCACGCTGGTTGACAACATTATACCAGGACAACCCCAGAACCACACCATGCTTTGCAGTGGTTCATCTCATCTTCAGCTGATTTAGTTGGGAGGTGTCTGTGGGGCTGGTCACAGGTCCCACAGGGAATGTTCTCCATTCTTGACCTTAACTTATTGGCCAACACATCAGTAGCTTTGGGACTGGGATGCATGTGAAGATGAGTGACATGAAAACATATTCTCATTTTCTGATATGAAGAGGATTTTCAGGAAACATCCAGGGGTCTTAGAAGAGGATGGAGGTGACCTAGTTACTCAGTGGTATCTTTCCTACCAGAAGCCTCATAATTAACATGAGAAATCCAAAGATAGTTTATACTTTATTTAAAAAAATCCAACAAACCAACATGTTTATTGATTATGTTACTTGTTAACAATTAGAATTCATAATTAGGGTCAGCTGAATATTCATCATTCAGAGCAACTCGATTTCCCTAAAATAGCACCCATGGCTAAAAGGCAGCTAAGTCATCCATATGCCTGCTAACCTGCTCATATATCCTGGTCTAAAGGAAGTTCATCTTGCAAGTGAGATTTCAGTTATTTACCTTAACCATGTGCCATGGGATGCTGTTATCCAGCCACGGAATGTGTGAGGTTCAGTATTTGGAAAAGATAAGATCTGGGGGTTGGGGGAACCCAACACTTTAAGAGAGACAGAATTTGAAACAAAAATAGTTGTCATAAGATATCAATCACTATGACATTACATCACATTTTTATTAAATCAAAATCTTTGGTATAACCCTGTAAAGAAAATATCTTTGTGAAAAGTGAGTGAAAACCAGATGCTCAAGCATGTAGAGCTTCTGTTCACTGCTTCTGCTTTGGGTTTTTCCATAAATATTTTTTCTTGACCTACTGGGATGTTTAACAGGACAGGAGACATGAGACTTCAGACTAAAAAGTGATTAAGTATCAATCAAGGTCATCTATTATTACTTGGATGAGCTAGGACTGCCTTAAACAAAGCCCTCAGCATAACCTCTGGGGTTACCTGTAGCAATCCAGCTCTCCAGGGACAGATGACAGTCCTCACAGGAGAACAGTTTCTTCCTGGCTTTTAGTTATCATTTTAATGGGCAGCATTAATCTCAGAAAGAATTGGGCAAGGACATACGGTGATAACCTTTTACCTGCCTTAATCTCTTCCTGCACTACACTGTCACTGTGCCTTTAATCCTCAATTTCAGAGGGTCAGCTTGCTGAAGGATGCTGGCAAGCTTTATATGACCAGAGAGGATTTGGAGAAGATACTGTATGGACCTTCTCAGCCAGACATCTACTGCACAGCAGGGAACAGACCTCAGTGAGACAGTTTTCTCTTCTGTTCCTACTCTAAATGAGTTCATGTCCAAAACTCTGAATTCCTGCCAGCAGTATCAGAGTTGCTGCTTATGTTTCTATTCAGCCACATTACCCATAGAACAGGGGCACAGAGATTCAAATTAATTCTCCAGTCCTCCCATGCTACCATTACATAGTCCAAAGGCTATAAATGAGAACTGGTGAAGACACAAAACACCATGGAAGCTTTTCAGTTTAAAACCAACTCCATTATATCTTTCTCCCATCTGTACTATTTCCACAAAGCTGCTGCAAAATACAAATTCTCTAAAACGCCAATCAAGTTTGAGCTGGCAACAGCATGGCCAAGGAACAACTTCAGATCAGCTCTCCAAAGACAAGACCTGTCTTCAGCAGCTATTAAAAACAGAATCCCAAGGGTCTGCATGAATAGATGTTCCCTGTACAGAGAGCATCCCACCGCTGGCCCTCTGACAATCATTCTTAGTCTTCCTGCTTATATAACACATGACCTTTTCCACAGCAAATGCTGGTGGGATCGTGGAGTAATGAAATTGTTTCTCACTACAAGAATAAAAGACAGCCCAGCAGGCTATGAAAAATGTATGTTGCTTACTCAGGAATGATAATTGTAAGTAACAGTTGGGATATTTTAATTACCACAGCACCAAGGGCTTATCAGGATGCAGAGCTTCCTGCATACTATTGTTTTCATGAGCATACATCAACCTATAAAACAAGAATTTATATGAACAAATTGTTGTGTCACTTCTTACAGACAGTACCTCTGCTTCATCCTTTCTGGTAGATCAGCAATAGCACTAACTCTCCAAATTTCTCAGAATTTAAGTCAGGAAAAGTATCAATCATAGAACATAGCCCGTGACAAAAACTGGGGAGAACAGGTAGAACTTGTACACACAAGGTACTGATTATCTTAAAGATGGACATTACACGAGACCAGCTCTGGTGTACCCCTCATCCTCAGAGCCTTTCACAACTTCAGCCATTTTTCTCTAGCTTCAAAGTACCCAGTTCCTTAAATAACTGATGAATTCTTATTTTATACTACTGAAACAAATGCTTTTTTGCTCATTTCCTTCTCACTATGATTTGAATTCATGCATCAGACTTTTGAGTTCAAATTATATCTTCCCTCCTGCAGGTGACAGTCTCACCAAGGCTTTTGAAGGGCACTTTTAAGAAGGTGGCTCTGTTGAAGTTGGAGTTTTCAGGCAGCAAATGCAACAATCTTTTCTCATGCTCTGAAAGTCCAAGAAGCCTTTGTGAAAAGCTGAAATTCCAAGTTAATCTGATTAAGTTATTCATTTTGCACTAAAGGATACTTGTTTTTGCATTACATTAAGAATAGATTCTTTTGTCTATAAAATAAATTGAAATGCAAGCCCAGTCTCTCCTCCCTGACCCAACTGAGAATCTCTTGGACTGCCACTTTGATTTATTCTTCATGAAGAGGTTTGGAGAAAAAAAATATCATCAGAACCTTCCATACAATAATGTGCAGGGTAACAAAGACAAAATGGGTGAAACAATCAGTGTACATATAAAGATAGATCACATGCCTTCTGTTGGAATTTCAACTATTTTTTTATTACTTTATTATTTTTGTTGGCACTGAGTTCATTGCTTTTCTCTGTCTATGGAAAAACAGTTGCACACAGGCCATGAACATCTGCTCAGGTTTTTTTAAAGGATCATAGTCTTGCATGAAAATGGCTTCAGTTTCTGCTTCCCCAAACAACACAGAAAACTCCCTGAAAACTTCTAAAAGTTAAAATGAAAAAAGACTTATTTTTCCTGTTAATATACATTATATCTAAGCAGGACCAATCCTGCCATATTTGACATGAACAAATCAAGCCAACAGAATGTTATCATGTTGACAACAATTGCAAAGATTAAAGGACTTGACCAAGAAATAAAGCATGAGAATGGCAAATTGTGAATGAGCACATGAAATGACCATTTGGTTTCTATGGCAATAATCTAGATTTGTAAACACTGGGGCAAAAATATGCCTGCACTAACAACCACAGCACACAACTATTCTTCAACCACCATGTATTAAAAAAAAAAAAAAACAAAACCAAACAAGCCACAACCAAACAAAAAATGGAAAAAAAAATAACGTGGATAACTTAATGTGAACCTCAATTGTATGTATTCAGTCATTTGGAGGAAAAAATTAACTCAGTCTGAGCAAAAGGGATCTTCTTGAGGACTCTTGTGGAAATTTCTGTGTAGAGTGTCTTTTCCACACTTACAGGCAGGGAAGCCAACAAATACTAAGTCATGAGTCAGTCCCCAAAGACCTGTTTGGGGTTTTTTTTCATTTTTTTTGTTTGTCATTAGTGAGCGACCTTGGAATCTGGAACTTTTGGGGAAAAAAAAAATAATTAAGTATCATAAGATATTCACTGAATTTATAAGAATTAGCAAGATGGAGGAGGGTTAATTTTTTTTTTTCATCTCATTCTCTTGTAGGAGGTTTAAGGACTCTTCACAAAGGTGAAAGATCCATAAAACCCAAAGAAGTGTCTGGCACAAATGCTCAATAATTCCCTTCCCTCCTCATAGCTGCAGCAGACTTTCACTTGCCATCATCTTCCCAACACCTGACCCCATGAAGGAACTGTACAACACAGTAAACTCTTCTCTCCCTAATTATAATGCCTCTGATATCAGTGAGGCAGACACACCTCATAGCCTCCATTCAACCAGCTCAGCTGCTTCTGTCTCCATCAAGGCCAGTCCATTCTCCTCCCTCCTTTGCATGCTTTCCAGACCAAGAGAAAAACCACAAGAATTCCAGGAGGAGGAACATGAATTCAACTAGCATGACAGCTGGTAGTTTTTGCTTCATCACACTGCCAAAGGAGAGAACTTTAAATCAATACCAGGGCTTGCACTGATGTCAGCTGAAGTAGGACTAACACCACAAGGAGGAGGCAGGGAAGGATAAATCACCACGCAGTGGTGCGTGGCAAAAGCCAAGAACCTAGAGGTGAGTAGGAAAAATATGGGAGATGGTGGCAATGGATCATCACTGCCATGCTAACATGGAATTTGCACAGACAAATCCTCCTCCTGAATGAGGCAATTCCCACAATTTCAGCTCTGACTCAAGCTTACCAAGAGGTCCTTCCACTGAAGGTGTGTTTCTAGGTT